>SMGU01004318.1:0-10110 GCA_004348175.1 Puccinia novopanici
AAGTAATTGTTTGCTTTAATACTACAGTATGTACAATGTCAGAAAAGAACAGAAAAAATTACAGTTTTAGTAGTGGCATTAGTGGTACCTACCATATTGGCCAACAGCTTGAGTTTGGTCAAATCTGAGTGATGTAAGTTTCATGTTCCTCTTTGTCTTGGTTTGGATGGACCATCTGGGTTGCCTTGAGTGACCACTCCAAGTGATTGTGAGGTATATTTGATATAGTTTGCAAGCAGAAATGAATACCATGATGCTCAATACATCATTGGATTTTCAGTCACTATTTCCCTGATGAACTGATTGTCTTCAGCTGTTAACTCCAGAGGATGGTCACAGGCAAGGTAGCAGGATCACAAACCATTGCTCTGGTCTTCTGATACAATTTCATCCATTGAGAAATTGAGTCAGGACTTATTGAGGTGATTGAGTCAGGACTTATTGAAGTGCGTGGTTCTGTCTTGTCTTGAGCAAGTGTTTTTCAATCAATGTTGGCATGGACCGCTGAATAATTTAGCTCAGTAGAGTACTCCTGAAAAACCATGTGGCTATCACAGAATACCACAAATCCAGAATTCACATATACTTTGTAGTCAATCTTCATGAGTCAACAGGGAATGTAGCAAAGTAAAATTACCAATTACGTATGGATGAAAGGTGGTGAGGTAAAATACCGGAGAAATGTGGACGGTTGTAGTGGACAACCGGGTTTCACCCCCGGCCAAAATACGGGGGAAAAAAGAATTCGGGGGCGAAAAAAAAAATTTGGCGAAAAAAAAACATGTGAAATCTGCAAGCTTTTTTGGATTAGCTGTAGGATTGATACATATGCCGAACTTGGTGATCTCAAGCTATCTCAGGGCGTTGGTGAGGCTGGCGTCTGGACCACAGCCTCGACAAAACATCAGCCTTTTTTTTTTGTTCGCTTGTTTGAGAACAATCGTGCCGGATTTGAATGTTTTTTTTTTTTTTTTTGTATATTTTAGAGGTTACAAGGAAGAAAATGATGTCAGAGATGAGTTGATTCGAGAATGGAATTTAGCGGCTGCTGCAGGCATGCACACATTCCGGTGTGGCCGGTTGCAGTTGATAAGAGATTGGAAGTGATCGTGTGCAACTTTTGTCAAGAAGAGCAGCTGAAAATTGCGAGTTCCTTGGCGACTGAAGTCCGGCGCCAGTCGATTGATGAGGGAGGATGTCATCGAGTCACGAGGTTGTGTATGGCAACGGCAGAATTTGATAAAATTGGTGTTTGCCTGCTCCGCCTGCCTCCTTTTAAGTCTCCGTAAAACCATTCGCAATCGCAAGTCTCAAAGGTACTCGAACAGAGCTTATTCACGAGATTCGGGTGTATCACATCGATCATCACTAGCACTAGTATTAGTGGTGAGACAGGCCAGCTGGAGTTGTATGATTGTGTCTGGAGACAAAGAACTATCGTCTTCGCAGCACCATCGACAGAGCTCATCATAAAAGGGTCAGTAGTCTAGTCGTTCTTCTTCCCTCTCCCTAATTCCTCTTGGGAAGCAGAAGACGGTCATCCAACCTCACTCTTTTCACTCAGTCACTCCACTCTGGGCAACGGTAAATAGATAGATGCTCTATCTCCTACTTCACACTCACACACTCACAACAATAGCAACAACAACCTAGCCCACTTCATCCACGATCGACTCGAGATTCCTTTCCAAAAACACCGACTGCCTGCCACCTGGTACATACATACAAAACGACTAGTACACCCTTCAATTTCTTCTCAAAAAAAAAAAAAAGAAAAAAGAAAAAAAATAGTACATATTACAGGATACAGCCCTTTTTCATCCACTCTGCTCGGGCCTTCCCCTCTTCCCTGTCAACCATCCTGCAAACTTAAACAAGAAAAACAACCTGTACAGATTACTTTCTGACCCAGTTCTGTCCATCCCTCCCCTTCTCAGCTGGCTAGAAGACCCACCTCACCACCCTCGTCTACAGATTCAGAACTTCTCCAACCATGGACTCCAATCCGCCTCGTTCCTATGACTCTCGAACCGCCCAGACTCCCTCCACCGAAAGCCTCATGGGCCCTACTCCCGGCTCCTTCAGGAATCCAGAACTGATGAGCGGATCCTCCAGTCAGTTCCCTCCATCCTTCTGCTTTTTTTTTTTCTCTTTTCCTCCCTTCTCGTTAAGCTTGATTATCCCGTCATCCGCCCTATCCCCTTCCACCCCCCCCTCCCAATCCTTCCCCCTCCCACCTTCATACACACAACTTCATGTCCCACTCCCCACATCACCCTCTTCTCACCTTCGCTCAACTGATCACACCCTCCCATACATAATAATACATACACCATCCGTCTTCCATAGTATACATACATATTATTTACATCCATAGATTACAGTCTTTCTACTATTCACCCCTAGTCTTCTCTCTCTCTCTCTTTCTATCTCTCTCTCCTTCTTTTTTTTTCCCTCTCCCCTACGGTTTGTTGTCCTCTCCCCTGACCCTAATTGCGTTGCTTACATCCTGAATGACCTCCTCGCACTCAGCTCCGACAGCTTATGACTCGTATAGCTACCCCTCAGGCGGTACAACCGGCCCCGATCCCTACTCTCGACTTCGCGAAGCTTACCCCGCCTGGAGCTCAGACTCTCAGATTCCCTTGAGCAAGGAGGAAATCGAAGATGTCTTCATCGATCTCGCTAATAAATTCGGCTTT
The DNA here is from genome assembly GCA_004348175.1 of Puccinia novopanici. Taxonomy (NCBI): domain Eukaryota; kingdom Fungi; phylum Basidiomycota; class Pucciniomycetes; order Pucciniales; family Pucciniaceae; genus Puccinia; species Puccinia novopanici. Next base: position 2,703 of record SMGU01004318.1, read on the forward strand.
CAACGGGACTCGATGAGGAACGTCTACGATCATCTCATGATTCAACTTGATGTCGGTCCGAATCACTCATAACCAACAATAAACCCTGCTCAATTTGCATTCATCTGATCCCTCTTGCTTCCTTTTTTTTCCATCGATTCAGTCAAGGGCCTCTCGAATGTCACCATCCCAAGCCTTATTGACCCTACATGCGGACTACATCGGTGGAGAACATGCCAACTATCGCAAATGGTATTTTGCCGCTCAACTCGATCTTGACGATGCCATTGGTCAAACTTCTAATACAATCCTCGGTACCGCCGCCGCCACTAAACTCAAATCAGCATCTGCCAAATCACTTGAATCTGCTCGTAACCGATGGCGTCAAGCGATGTCAAATATGTCCTCTTACGACCGAATGCGTCAACTGGCCCTTTATCTGTTGTGTTGGGGAGAGGCCGCCCAAGTTCGATTCATGCCAGAATGTTTGTGCTTCATCTTCAAATGTGCCGACGACTACTACCGCTCGAGTGAATGTCAGAATCGAATCGAACCTGTTCCCGAAGGACTGTATCTCCGCGCTGTCATTCGTCCTTTGTACAGATTCTTCAGGGATCAAGGCTATGAACTCATTGACGGCATCTATTTGCGTCGGGAAAGGGACCATCACGAAATTATTGGATACGATGACATCAACTCGCTGTTTTGGTATCCTGAAGGCATCGCTAAAATTACTCTTAATGACAGGGTAAGCTTACAGTCGCTCACTACTTTTGAACTATGTTGCTTTTCTGTACCAGAATTTGACAACTTTCTTTCAATTTCAATTTTGATTTCGATTTCGATTTTTTTTTTCTTGCGTCGACCACAGACACGGTTGATCGACATTCCACTTGCTCAGAGGTACATGAAGTTTGACAAGATCGAGTGGCGTCAAGCTTTTTTCAAGACCTATCTCGAAAAACGGTCTTTTGGTCACATGATTGTCAATTTCAATCGAATATGGGTCTTGCACATCAGTGTCTATTGGTACTTCACCGCTTACAAGTAAGAAAATTTGATTTGATTACTTTTTTGGGGGAAGTCAGAAAGATCTTTGATTGATTTACTCAATGACCTACTCGCATCCTTTTGATTCGTCTAGCGCTCCTTCCATCTACACCTTACCTAACCAGCGAGTGCCTGCCAAAGCCATGCAATGGTCTGCCGTGGCCCTTGGGGGAGCCGTATCGACTCTCATCATGATAGTTGCAACTTTGATCGAATTTTCATACGTTCCCACCACTTGGAACAACACTTCCCATCTCGCCCGACGAGGGACCTTCCTTCTAGTCACTCTCGCTCTCACAGCTGGCCCTACGGTATACATCGCTGGCTTCGACCGAGATTCATCCACTGCCTCTATCATCGCTATGGTTCAGTTTGGAATTTCTGTGGTGGCCACCGTTTTGTTCTCGATCGTCCCTTCAGGCAGGATGTTTGGCGACAAGGTGTCAGGCCAAGCCCGCAAATACTTAGCAAATCAAACATTTACTGCATCCTATCCCACGCTAGATAGCGCTTCGCGAGCAGCCTCGATTGCAATGTGGTCCCTGGTGTTTTCCTGCAAGTTTGTGGAATCCTACTTCTTCTTAACGTTGAGTTTCGAGAATCCCATACAGGTCATGGTCGGCATGAAAGTTCAAGGCTGTAGCGACAAGATCTTTGGCTCAGCCCTCTGTCGCAATCAACCTGCGTTTGCGTTGGCAGTGATGTTCATTATGGATCTAACTCTCTTCTTCTTGGACACATTCTTATGGGTAAGTCACTCATCCGTTCCGTCTTGTGTGCGTGCGGAAAAACGCATTTTAACTGATGTGATCACTGGATGATTAGTACGTTATATGGAATACAGTCTTCTCAATTGCCAGATCATTTTCCTTGGGTCTATCAATTTGGACTCCCTGGTCCGACATCTTCACCAGATTACCCAAGCGAATCTATGCCAAAGTCCTTGCCACGTCCGAAATGCAAGCCCGATACAAGCCCAAGGTTCTGGTTTCTCAAATTTGGAACGCCATCATCATCTCGATGTATCGTGAACATCTTCTGAGCATTGATCACGTCCAAAGACTGCTGTATCATCAAGTGCCTAGTGAAAACGAAGGAAAGCGGACCTTGCGGGCTCCCATGTTTTTCATCTCCCAAGAGGATAAAGGCCTCAAATCGGAATTCTTCCCTCCAGGAAGTGAGGCTGAAAGGCGGATTTCGTTCTTTGCACAATCACTGTCAGTTACTCATGATCCTCTCTTTTGGCCCGCCCACCCGAGCTAATCTCGTCTCTTTTTTCCCTTTCAACAGGACTACATCGATTCCAGAACCGCTCCCCGTTGATGCGATGCCTACTTTCACTGTTCTCACGCCTCACTATTCCGAGAAAATTTTGCTTTCTTTGAGGGAGATCATTCGAGAGGAAGATCAGAACTCTCGTGTCACCTTGCTAGAGTACCTCAAGCAGCTTCACCCAGTCGAATGGGACAATTTTGTCCGCGACACCAAGATTCTGGCCGAAGAAGCCAATGTTTTTCCCTCGTATGCATTTGCCAATGGTCAAGGGAACACCAATTCGAGTGATGAAAAAGTTGAAAAGAAAAAGAAAACAGATGACATCCCATTCTACACGATTGGTTTCAAATCTGCCGCCCCTGAATACACGCTCAGAACACGAATCTGGGCTTCCTTGAGGGCTCAAACTCTGTATCGAACAGTCTCTGGATTCATGAACTACTCCAAAGCGATCAAGTTACTCTACCGTGTCGAAAACCCGGAAGTAGTTCAACTGTACGGCGGAAATACGGAGAAACTTGAACGCGAACTGGAGCGCATGTCCAGGCGCAAATTTCGCTTTGTTGTTTCTATGCAAAGATACTCCAAGTTCAGCAAGGAAGAGGTTGAAAACACTGAATTCTTGTTGAGGGCTTACCCTGACTTGCAGATTGCTTATCTCGAAGAAGACCGCGAAAGGAGGGAAGGCGGCGAAACCAGAATCTACTCCGCTCTGATTGATGGCCATTCGGAAATCCTTCCCGACGGACGAAGGCGACCCAAGTTCCGAGTTGAATTGCCGGGTAATCCGATTTTGGGTGATGGAAAGTCGGATAACCAGAATCATTCCATCATCTTCCATCGAGGTGAATACGTGCAACTGATTGATGCCAACCAAGATAACTACTTGGAAGAATGCCTCAAAATTCGTAACATGCTTGGAGAATTTGAGGATTTTCACGTCTCCAATCAGTCCCCTTACTCGACCGCTGGTGCTCAAGAATTCAACAAATTCCCCGTTGCCATCGTCGGTGCCCGTGAATACATCTTTTCGGAAAACATCGGAGTCTTGGGTGATGTTGCAGCTGGGAAAGAGCAAACTTTTGGTACATTGGCCGCTCGATCACTCTCATTCATTGGCGGGAAACTCCATTACGGACATCCGGATTTTCTGAATGCTATCTTCATGACCACGCGTGGTGGCGTTTCCAAAGCACAAAAGGGTCTTCATCTATCTGAGGATATCTATGCTGGTATGAACGCCTTTGGGCGCGGTGGCCGGATCAAGCATACGGAGTACTATCAATGTGGGAAAGGTCGTGATCTCGGTTTTGGTACTATTCTCAACTTTCAAACCAAGGTTGGCACCGGTATGGGTGAACAAATGTTGTCCAGGGAGTACTACTACCTCGGAACCCAACTCCCATTAGACCGCTTTCTCACCTTTTACTACGCCCATCCTGGGTTTTTCATTAATAACATGCTCGTAAGCCCTCCGCATCTTTCCGTGGGTTTTTCAAGGATCTGTCTGATTCGGTGTTCGTGCTACATAATATTATCATACAGGTCATCTTCGCCGTTCAATGTTTCATGTTTACTATGGTGTTCCTGGGAACGCTCAACAGCTCACTTACCATTTGCAAGTACAATTCGGAGGGCCAGTTTATCGGGTCCCCGGGTTGTTACAACCTTGTTCCAACGTATGACTGGATCAAGAGATGCATTGTGTCCATATTTATCGTCTTTTTCATTGGTTGGTAATATTCGTTTTTTACATCTTTTTACCATTCGAATCCACGCTGATTGCGTTTCCATCTAGCTTTTTTGCCGTTGTTTTTGCAAGAATTGACAGAGAGGGGCGTCATTTCAGCCATCATTCGACTCGGCAAGCAGCTGGCCTCTTGTTCACCTGTGTTTGAGGTATTCAGTACACAAATTCAGTCGCATGCACTGCTGACAGACATGACCTTTGGAGGCGCACGTTACATTGCCACCGGTCGAGGGTTTGCTACTACCCGAATTTCGTTTGCAATCCTTTACTCTCGGTTCGCTGGACCCAGTATCTATCTCGGGATGAGAACATTGTGTCTACTATTGTATGTGACGATGAGCTTGTGGATGCCGGCGATTATCTATTTCTGGGTATCCGTATTAGCTCTCTGTCTGGCCCCATTCATCTTCAACCCACATCAATTCAGTTTTACGGACTTCATCATCGACTATCGCGAGTTTCTCCGTTGGATGTGCCGAGGTAATAGCCGCTCACACGCCAACTCTTGGATCGGCTACTGTCGACTTTCTCGAACTCAGATCACCGGATTCAAGAAGAAAAGACTGGGTTTGCCATCCGAAAAGCTTTCCGCCGATGTCCCGAGAGCCGGATGGAAAGTCATCCTTCTCTCACAGATCATGGCTCCCACCTGCTTGGCTATCATATTATCAGTGGCATACATGTTGAGTTCCTTCTTATTTTTTTCATCCTAATGAATTTGATACCTAATTATTACTTTTTATTGTTGATCATGTGATTAGGTTTGTCAAATCGTTTAGCGATCCACCTGTCAATGCGTTGCTGCGATTAGCAATTGTATCTCTTGGTCCGGTCGCATTCAATGCCCTTGTCCTGCTTGTCTTATTCATGGTCTCTCTATTCTTTGGACCGGCGTTATCGGCTTGTTGCACACGATTTGGATCCACCATGGCCGCCATTGCCCACGTTTTGGGTGTTATCGGTCTTGTTGGATTCTTCGAGTTCCTGTGGTTTATCGAGCTGTGGAACATTTCACATGCTGTGCTGGGCATGATTGCCACAATTGCCATCCAGCGAGCTTTGTTCAAAATGTTGATCGCCTGCGTACTGAGTCGAGAGTTCAAGCACGATGAAACTAACCGCGCTTGGTGGACTGGAAAGTGGTACGGTCGTGGTCTTGGCAGTCACGCTTGGTCCCAACCCGTCAGAGAATTCTTGGTCAAAATCGTAGAGGTAAGCTTTTTACATCTGGGACGATTCCTCCATTCTTCTGACCGCACCGCTAAGCTCACATGCCTCTTTTTTTTTTCTGTTCGCAGATGTCACTTTTCAGTGCAGATCTCTTGACTTGCCATTTCATCATGATTCTGCTATCGATTCCTTTGCTGATCCCATTCTCTAATCGACTACACTCAACCATGCTTTGTAAGTCTTGCATTAGATCCCTATCAATGTTGTGAGTTTCTGGTCTAACTTGAGCTGGTATCGTGCAGTGTGGTTGAGACCGAGCAAGCAAATCCGACCGCCAATCTTCTCTTTCAAACAACGGGCGCAGCGTCGAAAGATAGTGGCAAGCTACGGCTTACTCTATGCGCTCTCGATTGGATCCTTGATTGCCTTGATTGTCCTGCCGATCGTCTTCAGGGGCTCTTTAGATGAAGCTAGTTGTTCAATTTGTCGCAGCATTTGAACCCCAATCAAGCTTCACGTCTTTGGTCTATATCGTTCCCTTCTCTTCCTTTGCATCGCTCCCAGTTTTTTTTTCTCTTCGATTCTCTCTCTTTCTTCGCGGTTTTGGTCCCCTTTGGTTTTCACTTATGTGGCTTGCTAGAGGTCCAGTAGGTCCTTTTTCGTCAGTTTGCCCTCTACCATCAGTGTCATTTGTTGAATTCTTTTATCCTGTTAGCTAATCATCATCATCCACATCATCATCATTATCATAAGCTTGTCCATTCATCATTCATTCATTCCTCTTTTTTTTTCTCTTTTAGTAACAGCATACTTCTTTTTCTCTCTCCAGCTCTCTCTCTTCTAATTATTCTTTGTACGTCTTTCCCACATCCTTTTTCTTCCTCTTTTTTGCTTTTTCTTCAAGTTCCTTTTGTCACCCGAAAAAGAAAATCAATCTTACTACTATTTTACCATGACAAATACTACTCTCTTCCTACTGCTGGCAACTACTGACTACTGAAATGTGTAATTGCTTTTTTTTTTTCTTCCAAATTCACATTTAATGGTATATACATATATATATATATAGATAGTTATATGTACATATGAAACCCCTTCCTCCCCTTCCTTTTGTGGTGGTGTTTTAAATTTGTTTGCAGCTGTTAGTGTGTGTGTTGGACAGACATTTCAAAACTCAAAACCTTGCATTTGAAATCAGTGCTCACATTATCAACTGGTGGGGGAAACATGCTGTGAATGTATGAAGGCCTTGGCTTACAGAAGGACCTTATTAAGATCCACTGATGACACACCATGTGCAAGGCTGCATGGGTGACAAGTGAAAGAGGCAATGCCCCTTTCATGCTGCACAATCAAAGTGATCACAGCCACATTCATGAAAGGGGAGGGGGACTGAGGCTGGAGCCCGAGATGTCTGTCCCTATGCAGACTGACTAAGAGCCCCTGGACCTGAGCTTTATGTGGGTGGGGATGCTGAAGCTATCCCTGGCTGACAGACAGCGCCTAAAATTTGCGGGCAGGCAAGCCCCACAGCAAACCCTCTTGCCCCCCCCACGCCATTTTTTTTTATTTTTATTTTTTACTGTGAGCCCCTGCTTTTGTGGAAAACTTCAGTTGCTGCCCATTGTGCCCATCAAGTCACCTTTCAGCAACCTCATCCTCAATGTCCCAATCATCCCAGCAATCTGAATGCCTCAGAAATTTACAGAAATGTTGACAATCTCACATACCCCAAGCAGCAGTTGAGGCTCAAATACAAAGCAGTGACACAAAGATTTGTCTAGCAGCACCAACAACAATCTCAATGAACTGGTGATGGCTCTCATATCCCATCAAGAAGAAGCAATACCTAGCTGTAAGAGATTGTCGCAAAAGGGCTCCCCATATAACTGAATATCTTTTCTGTCTCAATACTGGCTGACTCATGCAATAATTCAGCATGTCTCAAGACTCATTCCACCAACCTGGGGTTAGTTTAGGTGGTTGAGGGTTAGTTAAGGTTTAGTTTAGGGTTTTTTTAGGGTTAGGGCTTGGAGTCTATGGGGTCTAATTTAGAATCATCCTGTATTCCACAATAATTCAAATGTTCCTCAAAGACCAGTCTGCAATCACTTTTAGTGACATTATGTCAAATGGGGATTTCAGGACATGGCTCATCAGTTGTTCTAGCTTAATACAAGCCCC
>SMGU01004320.1:0-19967 GCA_004348175.1 Puccinia novopanici
CCCAAAAAAACAGACCCCCACCCACCAAATCAACCCTAGCCCCCATCTTAAGTGCCAAACCCCCCTTCTTCCCCCCAAAAAAACCCAAAACACCCAAAATGGTCCACCAATCCCCCAACCCAGCTTCCCAAGCCCCCAAGAACACCACCCAAAGCCCCAAATCAGTTGTGGATATCCAATTACCAACAGGTGCTCAGAAGACTCAAGGACGGCCCAAATCTTCTCAGGGAAAAAAATTTGTCATTGGAAAAAAGATCAAGACTGAATGCAGGGACCCATTGGAATTTGAAATATTGGCCAAGAAACAATGCACAGAAGAAAAAGAAGCAGAGGAAATCCAGAAGAAGACAAGAATCCAAACTTCCAGAAAATCTGCCCCTCAATTTGAACATAAGAAGCCTGAAGAAGTCCCTCAGAATATTTTCTGGCCAGTTAGAACAGCCAGCAAGAAGAACCCCCTCCCAGAAGCCACCCTCTCTTATTATCTTTCTCAACTGCCCATAAACATTCAACCACATGTTGAAACAATCTTGAATCCCTCTGCCGATGGTCATTGTGGTTTTCGAGCAGTATCCTTCTTATTGCATCAAGATGAAAACCAATGGCCCAGAATCCAGAAAGAGCTCATCAGTCAAATCAACCACAGGTCAGAATTTTATTCTGAAAACATGCTTGTTCCATATGTTGCAAAAGCGCTCAAGAGGATCAACTTTGAAGATGAAGATGAATCTTGTGGTCAGGGAAACTGGATGTCCATGCCAAGTACAGGTTATGTACTTGCAGATCTTTATCAAATGCCGGTCTTCTTTTTTTCTGCTACCTGGTCTGAGACCATTCTCCCTTCATCACACCCTCCAAACAAAAATCCCCCCCTCTTTCTCACCTTAGTGGGAAACCATTACATGATTCTTCAACTTAAAAACACTTCTCTTTTTCCTGCTCCTCAACTCATGTGCAATTGGGACTCCTACTCATCCCCAGAGGCCTTAGCCTGGAAAGATAGATATTCAGCTTGTATTTCAATGACACAAGAACTCAAGAAAAAGAATAGAAACAGTAGAATTACTTATTAGTTACTGCCTTTACTTTTAAAAATCAAATCTTCTTTATTTCCTTGTTTCTTTTGTTCATTTCCTTATATTCTTTGTCTTTGACCATATACTGCTTCCTCCTCATACACTGCTTCCTATACAAGTTTTACTGAAATTTGATCTTTGAGGATATTTTATGGCATGGGGTACGTGGGTGGGTCAATCTGTGGCAACGTAAAATATTTTAATAAATCCTAATGGGGCTTTATTAAAATGTTGAGTAAAATTTCCAATTGTGTAGGGGATGGAAGATATGTCAAAGAGAAGCAGAAAAAAAAAACAAGAATTCTTTTTTTATAAATTGTGATTTTTTTTTTTTTTTTGCAAAACATCTGTTTATAAATTTGGGATTTTTTAGATTAGAAAACCATCTGGATATTACACAGTTTGACTCAAATGAAGTCTAAAATTATTTTACTCAAATTTTTGCACCTTGAACTTATTTTAATCCAATATCTACATCTGTGCCTGTGCCTCAAATATTTATGTCACTTTGGATTTGAGCAAGAAACCGCCTGTGGTTCTACTTGCCCTCCCTTGATTTTTTGGTTTTTTTGTGGCCCCTGATTTTTTGGGTTTTTTGTGAGCGGGGGTGTTGGAACCTTTCTTATTGACCCTCATGCTTCATTTAATCCACCATTAATAGCTGTATTACGTGAGGAATGAGGGTGGATAAATTTGGAAAAAATTGAATGGGTGACCCCCATTTTCTCAAAAATAATTGAAGCCGCAACCCCCTAATTTGGGGGTTGGGGCTTATTAAATTCTGTCGACGTGTGCCCTAGGTTGAGACGACGTACTCTAGGCCCCCCTGCAAAACAGGGGGTCACACGTCATTTTTGGGGGGTCACAGGTGAAAGACCCTTTCTTTATATGTTTCAATTTCCAAAATCAATCTGCTGAATGCTAGCAATATAAATCATACAGCCACTCTGCTACCAACAATGGGCCGCTACACTAAATTACGCTTTTTGCCCACTACTAGTCAGCATAGCGGCCATTGTTACTCAACCAAATATGGATAGAATTAGTTAAATTTTTCTGCTGCTACACTAACTGCTAGCGCAGCAATTTTTTTTGTTGTCACCAGATGGCTTAGGTTTAGTTGTAAATTTTTTCAGGTTACGCCATCATGAAGTGTAGTTTTTTTTCTAACTAACAGAATTTCACTCAGAAAAAGTGTGGCTATGAAATCACTGAAAGTTAGCGTAATGCAACTCAAGTTATGCAGCGCTACAGTCATGCTACACAATGCAGCTAAAGTTACACAGTACTACAGTGAAGTTACGCTGCGCTACCTGGAGCTACATGACTGAGGTGGACAATATCATCCAATACTGGTAATTGAACACACAACCCAACAGGTTAGCCCTGGCCAGTGGTCTGTGCAACACTCAAACAGCATCAAACTGACCACAACACTTTTCATTCAACAAGTTCAACCACCACAGTTAAAATCACAATTTATGGTGAATCAATCCAAAAAGAGTTTCAAATAATGATTTTGAAGAAATTTTTGGAAAAAAAAAAAAGTAAAATAAAATTTGTGTATTTTTTTAATTTTTTTCTGATTTTCAAAAATGCTCAATATTCATTTGAAGTGCCTAGAAAACTCAGAGATTACATCCTTGAATATGATAAGAATGATAATAAATGAAAAATTATTGAACCAAAATAGCAAAGCAAATTTAGTGTCCATTGAAAGAGGCCTGAAAATTGAATTAGATCTGATTTCAGTGCAAAATTTATTTTAATTCCAATTTTTGGCCCTATTTTGCTGGTCACTAAAGTTGCCTTGCTATTTTGGTTCAAAAAAGTTACATTTATTATCATTCTTATCACATTCAATGCTTTAATCTCTGAGTTTTCTAGGCACTTCAAATGAATATTAAACATTTTTGAAAATCAGCAAAAAATTAAAAAAATTCACAAATTTTCTTTTTTTATTTTTTCCAAAAATTTTCTTAATAATCATTATTTGAAACTCTTTTTGGATTGATTCACCATTAGTTGTGATTTTAACTGTGATGGTTGAACTTAGTGCCTAGACAAAAGTTTTTGTTGGTTGTTTTTCTTTTTTTAAAAAAAAAGTAAACAAGAAATCCTCACAAGTCTTTTTTGTTCACATGGTCCTCAGGGACTGATAAGTATGGATATGAAAAATTTGAAACTAAAAAAAAATCATAAAATAAAACCAAAATCCATAGGTTTTTGGCTATTTTTTACATTCTTTAATAATTTTTTTGATGGAAAAAGAGAATTGCTATGGGTAGTTTTGATACTGGGGAAGAGTGATTATATTTAGACGAGGTAGGTCAGTGATCTGACAGGAGCACACACAGAAAAGAAACGAGACACAGAAGCCAACCTTTTAGACAAGGTAGCTCAGTGATCTGACAGGAGCACACACAGACAAGACACAAGATGCGGAAGCCAACCTAAGACACAACGAGATGGAATCAGTTGAGGAGTGAGGAAACAAAGAAGAATGAATGTATTGTGTGGACCTTTTAGACTAGGTAGGTCAGTGATCTGACAGGAGCACACACGGACAAGACACAAGATGCAGAAGCCAACCTAAGGAAAGAAAGACAAGGAGGAAAAGCTAAATTAGAAGGAAGTGAAAGAAGAGAAATGGACCTAAAACATGACAAGATGGAATCAGTTGAGGAGTGAGGAAACAAAGCAGAATGAATGAAGAAAGAGAAGAGAGTGGTACAACTGCCCAAAGGCTCTTTTAATATTAATCATCTAGGGTTCAAACTCTACTGTGCCACAGCTAAACTGAGACTATCACACATGTACTGGGCCATTTCAACAATTGGGCTGTTCAAAGTTGATTCTTAAACTCAATTTTACATAAAATCATAAAATTTTCCAAAATTCAATAAATTATTTATATCAAAGGTTATCACCAACTTTCATGTGGTTGGTACGTTGGTCATGTTGGACTTATTATTTTATGTAGAATGTGGTTTAAGAATCAACTTTGAACACCCCTAATTATAAGAGAAAAAAGTTCAAACAAATGTTTTTTTTTTTTTTTTTTGAGAGTGAAGAATTGAAATCTAGTGGACCCTCCTTTGGCGCCAATGTCAGCTGAACTTCTTTTGAGATGTATTTCAGACTATTCAAGTTGTCAGCCTCATAACTGAGATTTCACTGAAATTTCACATGCAAAAAAACAAAAAACAAACCCTGCGACAAAAACTTTACCATCTGGTGAAGAAAAGCTAGAGTAGAAAGTGTGTGCACAGCTAGATTATATGGTCTTGAAACAAGCAAGCAGGTTGTGATGACGGGCTATCAACGTGATTCTATGCTGGTGTTACTGGAGAAGCTATGTATTTATTTACATGAACAAACCCCCGTGTCTTTGTCACCAGCTTTCACCAATCCTCGTCAGACGAGTTAGCAAATGCTTCATCGCCGTCTTTACAATTTGGGCAGTCGTCGGTGCCAGTGACGACGTGGGTTTTAGGGCATGTGGTGGTGCCCATTTCATTGCCTTGGTAGCCGCATTCCCGATTCTTACAGACGGGGTAGGCTGAGGGTATTCCCCAGTCACACTCCTCGACTAGACCGTGGTCTTTGCATGAGATGTTGATACCGCAAGTCATTGTTGAACGTTTCCACACTACGCCAGACCCGCAATCTGGACAGTGGGTGAGAGCCTCCATACGAAGTTCGAAACAGCTGACGAGGCCAGAAGCGATGAGGCACAGGAGGCCGAAGCACACCAGGGCAAGTTTCAGGGCGCTGAGGTTCATTGTTGCGGGGGGCGGTTCGCTCGATTGGGAAGGCAAGGAGTTCGTGACGCGCGGCACAAGCTGTAAGCTACCGGATTGGGTCTTACGACCGGACGGCGGCTCGTAAGCATCTCCACTGGTCCTCAAGGCATGAGCAGTTAACAGACTCACGAGTGCAAGGGGAGTGACTAAACCGTTTAACCACAAGGGATGGAAGCGGACGTTGGACACGGTGCATTTAAAGCGCCCGCAAAGTCATAGCAGCAAAATCAGCCAGCAAAAGGTTGACACAGATGGGACCTAGCGGTGTCAGTCTCCAGTCAGGTGGCCTTTCAACCATGCTGTCTGCACGGCAGAAGAGCCGCCATGCTGCTGACTTGTCAAAGAAATCACTGCAACAGAGGAATCTAGTGTTCACTCAAGACCCCAAGCTGATCATCTCGCAAAGTATCTATGATTATGGATTCCTAATTGGCTGAATTTTCCCAGTCAGTGAAAGCGTATCATCAAGTAGGGCATGGATTAATCAAATCCCTCATACAATATCTGGTAATCCATCTGACCATCATTTTTTTTTTGGGGGGGGGAAACAAAATGCAGCTTTATTCAAGAGAATTAATTTCTGAAGTTTTGGTGGGTTTCCCATACATTTTGGTGTGCAATTACATGGATGCAAGCTTATTTCTGACCCTATATTGGCTATGATTTCCTGAACAAGAGGCATCTAGCACAAGTGTCAAAGAAAGATATCAGGATGAAAAAAAAAGAGAAATTGGATTGGATTTCGGAGTACCCAAGGCCACTCATAAGGATTGAAGAAAGAACTTGAGGGTAACTAGGCAAAGAGAATGAAAGCAATGGCTGCCGCTGAGGCTTGGCTGAGAGAGCGGCCCCAGCCAGCAGAGCTTGCGGTTCCAATCATGGGCATTGTCATAGGCTCCTGTAGGGATGAAGGCAGGCGGAGGCAGGAGATACATATCAGATGCTGGAACGACGGCACAATCTGGCCCGTGGTGATCAGTTTAAATTTCCACTTACGGTGGCCGTGTTGATTGGAAACGAGCTGTTGTTGACCCGGGAGGTCGCTCCACTCCCGTAGGTTTCGTTGCCCAATGCTGGACGTCCCATATCGCTTACCGTTGACATGGTGTTTGTACGGTTCCTCTGCGGGGTAGTCTGGTAGTGTTAAGATATGCATCAGAAAGGTACCCTAAGAATACGACAATGGCAGCTTTGTCCGTCCGACTCACATCTGTTATTCCTCCAGCCATCTGGCGAGGGGGGGTAGATGGCATGGTGCTACCTCCGACAGGTACTGCGGAATTCCTGGGAGGCGGTGTCATGCTGCCATCCCCTCCGGCTGGCAATCCTGCAGTCCTGGGTGTTCCCATTGCGTTTCCCATAGAATTCATTCCATTTCCACCGAGTGTCCCCGTTGTGTCCGCGTTTCTGGCGCCTGTTCCTGAAGCTACCGAGCCTTGACCATTCTATGATTGATCATCGTGGTGTTAGCGTCATGAATTTTAAACATGGATCAAAGATTCCAACTTACCATGCTCGAATAAGGGGCCATATTAGTGCTGGGGGTCTGAGGAAGTGGGTTCGAAATAGTAGTCAGGCAGCCGATTGCGGCCACAACAGCACAAGATGTGATGAATGAGATAGAAAGCATTCTAGAAGTACTTGGATAAAATAAATAAAAACGCGCCGCGTTGAAATGTGAAATCGAAAGTGAATAAAATGAACCGGGAGCAAAGAATAAATATGAAACTTGAAGAGTAAAAAGAGTTAGTTGGATAATATATCAGACGGCTGAAATAAGAATAATATGAAGGATGGAAAAATGATTATGAAAATAAATAGACGGAAGAACTGCTGTGTGAATCGTACGTGGATTGTAGGATGAGGTTTGTTGAATATGAGGTGCGTATTTATACCCCCGGGCGCAGTGGCTTTGCGGAAGCAGCAGCAGTACAACCAAAGTATTTGGAGACCGGTCAGGAAGAGTAGCTTGAGTAACGCCTACCACGTTGGTGTCATTGCTAGGAGACTTCTTCGGGGAAACTTGAGATTTTTTTGCCGGCGTGACCATAGGCTCAGTGATGGCCAGGCGTAACCAGCTGCCGTCTGGAGGTAATCAGGCCACGCTGAGATGTCCGTTGGTTGTACTGCACTCTCTGAAGCACTTCCGAACTCAAGTAGGTCCCCACCTGGCGGCGAAGTGCCCCCCTCCGCAGGAGGAGGAGGGGAATTAGTTATGTTCGAAGCACTCCAGGCTTTCATCAGTCAAGCCGTCCGCGGCCCAAACATTTTTTTTCAAAGCCCATCACGCCCAATCTCAGTGGAACTGGACCTCAGCGCGACAAGGAGAAATACGAGCCATGAGAGCCTCTCGCACTGCCCGATGGACGTGTCCCCTCGCACGCTAGCGTATTATTGTGTAGACTACGGGACCATTTCTTGCGTTTTAATTTTCTTAGACGTGAGTCCCATCAGGAATGTACAGCTCCCTCGTTCTGTTTCTCCCCCTTTTTCTTTTAATCCGCGGGGGGAGAGCCACCGACTTGGTGAGAACAAGATGACTCTTTTTTTTTTTTTGGAGGGGGGAGGACTCTACGCCTGATATCTGAAACTGGGAGATGCTTCAAGGTATCTTTGGATATTTTCTTTTTGATAGACTTTCCCGGTGAGTGATGGCGCACCAACATGGAGATAACATAGGAGGCTAAAGGCAGGTCAAGTACCAGCGGAATACCTTCCGGGAGTCAAACGCTGGCATACAAGTTTGAGTACCGGACAAAAAAAAGAAATCAACGCTGGTCGGGACACATTCTGCATTAACCTCACAAATAAGCTGCTGAGAACATGAGTCAGGGCATCCCGCCTTTCTGCTTAATGACATGTTCCAGCCAACCAAACACGCCTCAGCAACCTGCGAAGGGCTGGCGTGCTAGAGGCGAAGGCTTCGCAAAGGACAGCGCTGATCACCAGCTCGATATCTGATGGCTGTTTCATGAGCAACCCGAGAGGGCTTGATTTGTAGCGAGTTCGGAGCACACGAAATCAAGTATTATTGAGACCCTCCCCGCCAAAACAACGGGTTTGTGTCTCGAGCGAGGGATCAGCGATAGGACACGGGCCGCTTGTGCTTCTCCGTCGGGCCACGTCATCCATATCCATACACCGGCTCTACAGGCTGACCAAGCAAAGCGCCATATATCCTGCGCCGCTGGCTGACACCGACAGCACGTGAAAGGAAAGCGGAAACGGGGCTTCCTTAACCTTCAACGGCTAGAAACCCTTCGTACGAGCTCTGCGCCCGTGTTCCTCTCCCTTCAGGCTCATCGGTTCCTCATATTTCCACGAGTTGTGCCCTCCAGGATATGTTGGTTATACCATGGGCCTCGGGATCTGCCTCGTATAAGAAGACCACGCCCGAAACATGTTGAGGCTTGTTATCGATTGTTGGTTCCAAAGACTGACAGCTATGTCCACGCCTGCTATTCCTACCGCATCGTTCATCGCATCAAAGTCCGTCTGAACATTATTGTTTGCCGAGCCGGTCGGATATGTGCCACTGCCACTGGCTGACGGTCTATTGTCGTCTGCCGCCGATGAACCGACACTGAATAAAAGAAACATTAAAAAGGTCAGATCGATCCAATTCAAACTCCGTTCATGTGCATGTCTTGAAGGGGGCTTCTTGAGGAGATGAAAGCTTCATTTTTTTTTTGGTTGGGGCGTTGATACAAATTATAGACGAGTGTTTATGCCGCACAAGAGTCATAAGGTTTTTGGGGCCATTCTTTGAAAAAATTAAAAAGGCCGTGAAGGGGGGGAAGAGCCAATTGATCTGGACCCGCTGGTGTGAAGGAGGCTTTGTGGTTTGGTCACCGTGAAGGAGTGCGATCTCCATTATTGGCTTTGGTCAGGTGCATTATGGTTGGATGGCAAAGGATGCCCAACTTGTTTGTTTTTTGTGGAATTCGGAGGATGGAATATATCATATAAAATAACGAAACTGTGTATATATTTCTCCCCCGCCTATGGCGAGTACTTTCTCTCCCGCCTACTATGGTGAGTGCAGCATGGCAACAATGGATCGATCGTTATGAACGCATTGGAGGCCGGATGATTCGGCTGCTTTTTTTTCTCGTCTAATTGATTAGGCTCGGGAAAAGAGAAAGGAAAATATGTGATCAGATCGTAAGTACTTAGTAATGTCCCCTCCACATCCAATGGACTTGCATCCGGTGTTCGTGGGGACTGGCCAGCAGCGGATG
Organism: Puccinia novopanici; assembly: GCA_004348175.1. NCBI lineage: Eukaryota > Fungi > Basidiomycota > Pucciniomycetes > Pucciniales > Pucciniaceae > Puccinia > Puccinia novopanici. The sequence continues at coordinate 9,124 of SMGU01004320.1, forward strand.
ATTACAGTGAGGTTCTACATAGGGGACGCATACTATCACCACCATGTGGCGCACTCAAACAAAAGAAGGAAAGAAAGAAATAGCAAATTCTTGTCCGTAAGGAGTCCACGAATCAAAGGCTGCAAATCCGCCGTGACAATATGCCCCTTTATTATCCAATATATAATAATTATTATGGGAAGGGCATCGAATTATGGTTCACAGCGGCAGCCTTGTCTGTAAATGGGTTCCCTCCTCCTCCTCCCTTGGGTACTTCTTCTTCCGATCAGTTCGGACCAAAAAGTTCAACCTTCTTTCAGGGTGCTGACTGTATATCGGGGCCTAGTTGTCGCCCAAGGAGTACTGCTAGGGGAAGCCCAGTCAGCAGTAGGACAGACAGAAAAGCATGCCAATCTGATGACTGTCTGTTGTTCTGATCGATTGGATTCAAGATTTGCTGTTCAGCACAACTACTCACCGCCAAACAAACGGGAAGGGAAGGTGCCCACAGAAAGAAAAGAAAAAAGAAATCCATGAATGCAGGCAATGGATATTCCAGTGACGTAATCCCCGTTGTGGTGGTAAAGCGAAAGAGAGAACGTGTCGCCTATGCTAATTGCAACACGCCCTCGGATATCTATCCGCCATCTCGGCCCACACAGCGTCCCACCCGTTGTCCATCAAGATATAAATGGCCCCGGATCATCGCTGCTCCACCCCTCCATCCAACATCCCAACAACCAGTTTCCTTGAGACCCCAGCGATTCTTCAGTAGAACCACTTCTCTGCCCCCTGCGAATCACATCCTGCCCTCAGCAGAGTCAACTAAGAACTTTCCCGAGCCATCGTAGTCATCGACATTATTGAACCGGCCTTCATTTGACCCCCCACCGCACTACTCCCTGAGATATAAACCATCTGCGCACCGTCGTGTACCCTATTGTGAAGAGAAAACCCCAGTTGTAGCAGTCAAGGAGAAGAATATGGCGCGCTTACTGTGTCTGCTGCCGCTGGCCTTCTTCCTCGCCCTCCTTGTGCATCACGCTCCTTTAACTGTCGCCAGACCCAGCTCGCGTCTGCCTCATGTGCCCCAGGAGAGCAAGACTCTGCAACGTCGCTACAGCGGCAGAGCCACCTGGTTCATCCCTGATACCGGCGCCTGCGGCGACGTCAACTCCCAATCCGACTATATCGTCGCCATGAATTACGCTCAAGTTAAGTCTCGACATCAATCATTTTTCCTCCCCTGATTTCTTTATTCTTTTCCCGAGTTACTCATCTTTCTCAAAAAAAAAAAAAAAAATACGTGTCTTTCAAATAGTACCATGGCGGCTCTCCCTGTCACAAAGTAGTAGTGATCAAGAACAAGGCGAACAACCGGGTTGTGAAAGCGAAGGTTACGGACGAAGTGAGTTACCAGCCATGTCTTCACTCTCACCGGAACAGAAGGGGTGCTAAAAGGAGTTTTTTTTTTACAACAAAAAACAGTGCCCTAGCTGCGCTTACGGCTCGTTGGACCTGTCGCCGGCCGCCTTTCAAGCGTTGGGTGACTTAGACACGGGTGTCTTACCGGCACGTCGCTCACATCCTTAGCTCTTGATCCAGACAAAAAAAAAAACACACACCCATGCTTATGATCTTGTTTTCGCTTTTGTAGATTTCTTGGAGCTGGGCTTAAGAGGAGTATTTATCCCCAATCCATCAGAGCTTGTCCCGGAGGCTCTCTCTCTCTCCCTCTCTCCCTCTCTGTGTTTTTTCCCCCGTGACTCTTACACTTTTGTGCCGATTCTCATCCACGCACGCTAGCTGATACATAACCCCCAATCCTGGTGATTTGCCATTCCTTTGGGAAGAAAGATATCTTTTTAAAAAAAACGCCCTTTTATTCATTACCATCTTTTATATATATGTACACTCGATCGATCATGATATTAATTCTTCCATATATTATAAACATATTAGGCCTAGCGTTGCCAGTCTCGAGAATTGTACCCGATGCGTTGAGCACATAAACACGAAACTTGTATCTCCTAGAATGATACACATATCTTACAATTTTGATTATTCCATCTCGCCGGTGGATTCCTCGCCGGCCAAACCCATGCCTAAGAGCACATGTTTTCATGATGGGATTGAGGCCGGGAATGACACTCCACTTGTCTTCTTTCTACCTGAAGAAAGAAAATCTCCATCCCACCCGGGGCATGTCTTTGCATCAGGAAGTCCAATCATGGGAATACCAAACGTGTATGCACAAGCTGGACAGAGAGACAAAGCCAGCAGCGCAACCTTAACGTGATAGACCATTTGAGCCCAGACGCGTCAAGAGTTAATGTGACTCCGATCCGGGGCGTCGGGGCCGGGTCAAGCTCATCCGACATCCGCACCCGTCATGTCCGTCGGGTACCCGACGGACATCGTTGGCCCATTTCTCTTGGATCCTTTCAGTCACGCAGCTCTCATGCCCCCCCCCCCCAAAAAAAAAAAAAAACGCTATCCTGATCAATTCAACTAAGAAAAATGCACATCCTTGGGAACTGAACAACAATAAACCGGTTAATAAACTCAACAACACAAGAAATCCAGCTTTTTTTAAAAAAAATATGAAATAAACAGTATTTTTATTTGATGCAAAGACTGGTGAACAAAAAAAAACTGATCAGGTAAAAGTAGATTAGATGAGCCGAAGAAGATATAAGCGACGATGAGACCAAACAAAGAGAGAGAGAAAAAGGCATACGGGAAGGATTAGAGGGCATCTTTCAAGATTTTCAATTCTTCCAGTCGACCGACGAACTTGGAATCGTCAGGCGGGAGGAGAGCAGAATGATGCAAGTCGGCAATATCAGCGGTAGAAGAGGCGAGTGGGGGATTGGGTTGGCTGATGGATTGAATGCGCAATCCTTTCTCGTTGGCCAGATGCAATAGACATATGAAGCAGAACGAGGTGCTGATCTCTTCCATCTTCTCCTGCGGATACATCGTCCTCAACCCGTGGATCACCTTGGTAAATGTCTTCGTTTTCCTCTTCTTGCCCATTCCATCCCCTTCTGTATTCTCCATGTCTTGGTCTGGGGGGTCATCCTTCCCTCCTCCTTCATCATCGTTCATGTGCTGTTCAGAGGAATAAAGTAACATGTATTAAAAAGTAGATTCATCTTTAGACGAAATGATCAACTCAACAGCTTCAGACTCCAACTCAATAGTGAGTTCCTCCAGCTCTCTCCAGATGTTTTCCTTCAGCTTCTTGACATCGACCCGTTTAGCTTTCTTGGCGTAGTTAACGAACTCGGGTCTGGCGCGAACGTTAAGATTTTGGGTCGCAGCAATCAGATCATGTTCATCATCTTTGGCCTTGGAGGCATCATTCAACATGGTGCTATCTTGATCGGCGGAAATATTGGCTGTCATCCCGACAGGATTATCAAACTCTTCTTCAAAATCAGGCTGGTCATCTGGTTCATCCTGGAAAAACTGTGTCGCAAATGGTATCGCATCGTTGGAATCTGGTGGGTGATTCGGAATGAGTCTATTGATCAGCCCTTAGCAAGTGATGAAGAGGAGACACGTATTTATTAGGTACCTTCCTCATCTGGATTAGCTTGGTCTGCATTGTTTTGAGCCGCTGCTGCTGCCGCGGTGCGGGCCCAGTAGTTTTCATCAATATCGGCACCAGGATGGTGGGCCACAGATCCTGAGGCCTTGACGCGCATATTAAACTGTAATTATCCATCAACAAAAATCTGAATGTCACCCAGTCATATTCAATAGTAAAAGAGAAAATAGGTGCGACACAAACCGTTGTCTTGGGTTTCATATCAAACCTCAATAGTTGAGACGCATTGAAATGCATATCATCCGGTAAACAGTGCTGCTCCAGCATCTGCTTGGATCCAATGGCTGCCTTGCTCCCTACAATCTTTTTGATCATTTTTCGCTGTGACTTGGGCTTCGGTGGCTTGTATCCCGGCAAGGTTAAACTGGCAGAACCAGTCTGGAAAATCGACTTGCGATTATTTTCTAAGGGTTTCAAAAAATCAAACGAAAATGTGGATTTTTCTCTCTTGGTTCGATTGATTGTCGTCGTGTTTTCGTCATCTCCTGAGGAAAACGAAGTTCGACGGAGATCCGAGGCAAAAAGAGGGTCATGAGAATATGTGGAAAAGATAACAACAATGTTGTAGTTAGATCAATGCGTTTAGTAACTTTGTATCTGGCTGAGACTCACGAGATTTAAAGGCAACAGTTTTCCTTAATTTCCAGTGCTCAGGGCCAGCCCAGCTTTTCTTCATACTTTTGTCAAAATAGTCGAACATCCCCGTACTCTCTTGACCGAAAATACTATGGCCCGCTTCTGCTTGTTTGGAATTGTCATCAACGAGGGCCATGAGAAGGTCTCTTTGATTAGGGATGCCACTTGGATTGAAATCTGCGCCCATGTCCACTCCCTCATCATCATCGACATCTTCAGCGTCCGGGATCTGGAAGTTATCCTCCCCAAGGTTGGGTGATTCATTCGAATCAAAGAAGTCATTGCCGGCATCGTGTGTGTCATGAGTAACAAGCGGCTCATCATTTTTTTCCGGAATGTCAATGAGCGCAGCAAGTCCTTCAAAAGACTGAATTGAATCTGTGGTAGAAAATTTGAAATTCGATAGGCATGGGCAGATAGACCGAGTTTGAAAACCTTCAACTGAATCCAGAAACGCGGCTATAATGACAGGGAGAATCAAATGAATATTTGACATTTCAGGCTCTCAAACGAAAGATTAGGCGCGTCTTCAACACGCACATTTAAGTCTGGAGACATCCAGGAGGGTTGGGCGCTCCTCTTCGGGGATAGCCGTGGAATCATCGTCGGAGTTTTGCGAAAATGGCTTTCCACTGGCGTCGAAAATAATGGTCATTGAGCTGTCAACAGACAAATGACTCATCCTGCATACATCAGGAAATTCCAAAAAAGAATTAGTCGCGGGTTTAGAAGGTTCTTCTTCTCTGGGCAAGCTTAGAATAGACGTACAAAATTCCACCAGAACCACCCTCATCGAAGTCGGCACATGTCTTCTTGAAAAGCGGGTCAACTGTGAACTCAAGTTCGAGTTCTTTGACTTTGATTTTCTCGTTGAATTCGACTAAAGATGTTGAATTGGCAGCCCGAGTTCGAGTTTTTTTCGGCGCTTTTAGTCCCGAGTCCTCGCCAACATCTTCATCCTCTTCGCCGTCAATTTGGTTAGAGATATCTGTGTTCGTGATGCGTGATATCAGTCGGATAACATCATTATAATTGACTAGTCGAAATGAGATAAAAAAAAGAGGGAATTCTCAACTGTTGGCTTCCTCCGCGAGACCTGATAACAGTTTCCCGGTCTCAGTGGCCACACTATCCACCCGGGAAGTCCAGATTTTGACGCAACCATCTAGCGTACAAGATGCCTATAACACGACTGGCTTTAACTTCTTAAAACACAATTACTATTTCAAGCCGAGAAGATGAAAAGGAATGACATCCGAGCTCGGTACTAACTTTTTGAAAGTTGATACCACCCTCTGCTTCTGGATTCCGTAGTAGTGACATGTCGTGAAAGTAATCGATCAAGGCGAATGACCACGTGTTGTTGACGTTAATTTTCTTCAAAAACAAACAAACGAGGAAATGATAGTTGAATCAGCATCGTTATCGAAGTGGACTTGAATGTGCGGCCTAAGTGAGGTTATCATAATAACATTATCAGTGGCCATTTTCATCCATTCGTCGTAGTTGTTGTTCATGACCTCAGTGCTGATCACGAGAGGATTATCTTGAGAGATTCCGATGCTTTGACGCGCTTTTGCATGGTTCTCCCTTGCTCGTGCGAGTGCCCCTACCCTTCCGTTACCGGGAACTCGGGCAGGCGATGAACGACCAGAGGGTGGTTGATCGAAGTTCATACTCTTCCGAACCATGCCGAATTTGCCGCTCAGTCTGCGCTTGGCGTGTTCTGCCAAGGATAAATTTTTCTGCTTTTGAATCGAGGAGCCTTCCTTCTTGTTCCAGTCGGCTGAGGTATCTGGCTCGTCGTCAGCTGCGTCGGAGGATGATGGCGATGAGGATCTTGTGGAGGGAGCGTCAACCCCATCGCGTCTGGGGGCTTTCTTTGGCCGCCTGGATTCCCGCTGGTTATCCGAAGCAGTTGAAGATGATGATGAGGGCGACATGGGGATTGACTCCTCGGCTTTGTCCTCGCCTTGAGTTCGATGGGCAGACCTGGGTCGTTTGATGGCCATGTGGTGGTGGTATTGTGTTTGAAGGCGTGTTGACTGAATTGGCAGTACTGCTGTTCTGGTGCTTGGGCCAAGGTGGACTACGCAGCCAACGGGGGGGATGCTGCGCCGGGGTCCATCCGGGCCGCCAGATGCAATGCCAAAGGCGCTCTGTTGCCTGCTTCTCACGACAAATCACATTCCCATTTACTGGACGGGATCACAGTAGATATATGCTCTACCTAACTTGAAGAAAAAAGATATCTTTCTGGATTTTTTTTTTTTTTTGCAAAGCAAGCCTTTTGGATGGGACTTATTTTCAAAATCCTTGTAAGTGCATGAAGCAGCCCATAATTTGGTGCACCTGATTATCCTAAAAAAAGGTCTAACAATTTTCAAAATGTAGTATTTTATCTGAATGATATCCCATAAACCAAGATACACACTTGCCATTAATTCATATGGCAATTTATTCCAGTGTCAAAGAGTAATACTGGTAGCAGCAGCTACCTTCAATATCCTGTTTTTACAAAATGACTCAGGATAAATTAATAGCAGAGATTTTTCAGGATAAATCAGTAGCAGAGATTTTTTAAGTCCAATTTGAGATGTATTAAGGCCTTTATATTTTCTGTACACTACATTAAGTTCTTGAGAATAGGGAGAGAGAAACCCATGATGAGTAAATGTAATTCTTTGTGGAACCAAATTGAATTTTTGCATGTGGTAAAAGGATCTTGTGGGAAAATTTTCCATAAATTTTCACAAATGAAAAGGATATTTTCAGTTTTCAGTTGCTTTTCAGACTCTATGTTACTAAACTAGTGGTAAAAGGGCACTGGGTTGTGCTATGAGTGTTGATAAGGTAGTTTGGAAAAGTATGTGTAAGGGATCTCCTGAAAATGTAATAGGTAATTAGGGAACCCTCCAGTATTTAAGTCTTGAAAAGCTCTTCTCAACCTGATTTTAGGAAGCAAAATACAGTACAAGCACTAGGATGCTTCCTGTTGATACAATCAGGGAATGGTTTGGGGCATAATTAGTTACACTGACTTGGTTTGAGGGGTACTACAAGGATTTGAGCTGCTGATAACACATGGAGAAGGTAATTTGATCTGCTTATAACAACTGGAGCAGGTAGCAGAAGCAAACAAGACTTGAAGAAGTCATTAAAAAAAATGGGTTACAATTGGTGGTGTGGATGGTGCTATGAGGGGACCTGAAATCACCAGAAAACTGTACAAAGATGTGGATATGATTTGCAAGCAAAATTGTGGTGATTTTGTTGAAAATATGAGTTCACTCTTCAATCTTTTCTTTTAATTTCTTTCTCTCACATTGTCACTCTGTAATTGTCATACCACTTTTCTGCTCAACCTGCTTGTCTAGCCTTTCTACAACCACAACTTGCACCTTGTCCTTAGAATATTTAAGCCAGGCCCCAAAAGAGAGAATCAAAATCATCTTTCCTGACAACACAGTTCCATGAGGTGGCACATTTGGCCCCATATCATGTTGCTTTAAGGCAAATTTAGCCCCTTCTACTGAGTACTAGTTCTTTTATTCTGCTATTGGCAGAACCTTATTATTCATTACTCTTGGTCTTTTGCCAAAATTTCTTTAGATTTAATATCAAAATATTTGAGGTCTGAATGCACTTTCTTGGTAACTGTCTAACAGGGAGGAAGTCCTTGTGAGCCCAGGGAATATATATTTTCAAGGATCCCTCACAGGCACTCATGGGGGTTATTTGGAGGCCTCTGATGAAGTCAGAATTCAGAAAAAACTATCAATGAAGTGCAATGATGTGAATCTGATCAATGAATGAGGCCAATTTATAATTAATTTGTAATTGATGTGGCATTAATGAGGCATGTTTTATCAATTAAACATGGAAGACTTGGAGCTTTTTTTAAGGTTAAAGTACTTGACTATTGCACTCTTATGATTCCTGTGATACATTCATGATGGAATGAGTTATTCTAATATTCATTGCAATCACTTAAAACAAAAATTGGTCAAATGTCTGTAGTTGACATGCAGCATACTCCAGCCAAGGTACCATCCAACTGTCACCTGTTGGCATATGTAGATTTTGTGGCAGAGCCACTGTGCACACTGCAAAGTGACTGTTCATCAAATCTTTTTTGAATAAATCTGGGAGAAAGGTTGGAGTGACACCACAAACTTCCTTGGACTTTCTGAATTTTAACTTTAGGCAGTTGAGCAAGTTTATTTTGCAGTGAATTTTAGTGAAATTTCTATTATATTCAAATTTGTCCTTCAGGAACACATTTTATGGTTGAAATTAAAATAAATTTACTATTACGTTGACATATGAAATGTAATTATGATAATGAGTGAATATGATGAATGAAAACAATATCACCTGTGAGTGTGACCCTTAAAAGCTTTGGCTTCAAACCAATGAAGAATATTCATTTTTCTTTAGGTTGAAACCAAAAAGAACCTGGAGATGACTGGTCCAACTACAAGCTATCCTGGTCCAACTACAAGCTATCCTGGTCCAACTACAAGCTATCCGGGTCCAACTACAAGCTATCCTGGTCCAACTAAAAGCTATCAGAGCTGGAATTAGGAAGTAGTATTTAGGGGTTTAGGGATGAGGGTTTAGCAAGTTTGGGTTTAGGGTTAGGAGTGTTTTCAAAAATTTCCCAAGCAATGGCAAAAACACATTTCTACCTACTTTTTGCCATTTTTGATCAAATTTTGCCTACTTGCATATGTGTATGTATTGCCTTTGGTGTATGTGTTTGTTTAAATATGGAAAATGCTGTCAGAATTTGAAAAAAAAGGCAGAAACCTCTTTTTATTTTTTATTTTTTATTTTTTATTTTTTATTTTTTATTTTTTATTTTTTATTTTTTATTTTTTATTTTTTATTTTTTATTTTTTATTTTTTATTTTTTATTTTTTATTTTTTATTTTTTATTTTTTATTTTTTATTTTTTATTTTTTATTTTTTATTTTTTATTTTTTATTTTTTATTTTTTATTTTTTATTTTTTATTTTTTATTTTTTATTTTTTTATGTTTTTTTCTTAATACAAACTGGTGTTTTCCTTAAAATAAAAACCAGCTCACCCCATGCCTTTTAATTGCCATAAAATTGCCATATACAGCAGCAGATGTGAGCATAAGCTTGAACTGTCAGGCAATTTTGGTCAAACAGTCAAGTAGTTAGTGCAAGCATAATAAGATAGGGGGATGAAGCTCAGATGACTTCCTGTCAGTCAGGATTGCTCAGTCTAGCTGGGCTAAATCTAAGTTCCAAACTTTGTTTGGTGGTGTGAACCTGACTTTCATAAGGATTCATCACCAAACAAAATTTGAGTTTTCAAAAGAGAATCTCCAGATGAAGGGATCTGGGAAACGGGAAGTCATCCATTATCCTTGGTTAGAAGCCAAAGTATTAAAGTTTCAAAATTCAAAAATTTGATAAAAAAAGAACAAGACATGGCAAAGACTTTCAGGGCAAGAAAAGAACACAAAAAAATAAACAGATTTGAGATTCCAATGACTGCTATTACTTGGTGAATGACAATTAAGGTGTTAATTCCTTTGAATCTAGGAGAAAAAAAACTATGCAGAATTAATTCAAGGTGTTTCAAGTAATGAAGATAATTTGGGAATTTCAGGTATGCTGATATTCCCTCTGTGCCCAAAATTTCTGTGAAAGGTTTCCTAATCTCAAATTTGGAGTGGAGGGTGAACTTATAGCCCTGAGGTCTTTCCAGAGCATCTTCACCAGAAACTTTTGTATTATAATTTTTAGAACACAAGTTGGATTGATATATTGATATTCAACACCAGATAAAATTTATTAAATTTTGTTTATTCACAATGAAGGAATGAAACTGAATTGAATCAATTCAGGAGAGAGATGTGATATTTTATTTACTGGCTGTGTACCCTTCAAGTGCATGAATATTTTCTTGATGTAAAATATAATTAGAAGTATTAAGATGTCTCAAGGATAATGTTTATCAGATCAAATTCTCTTAGGCTCAACAGGGAAATGAACACAAAGATTTGAAAGATAATGTGAGAAATATTTTATCAATTATCTGGGAGAAATAGGAAATGATTTTTCATGTAAAAAAAGGAAGGAACTTCTTTAAGATGAAAGTTGCAGTGGAGCTTGTGAGTAGTTAGAATAGAAAGCATCATCATGCAACATACGGGATGAATAACCATACATCAAAAGAGTGCCACACTTTCAGTAAGTTAAGCTGCCAAATTTCTGAAGTGACTTCATTGATCTCCAAAGCAATTTATAGAATAGTTAGTATTACTGTGGTGATGGTTTCATCATAAAAAGCTGTAGTGAGAAGAGGTTTTCAAATTATTTGACGATTGAATTGGGTAAGTGACATGGTTTCTAGACTTCCAATTCATATATAAATCCAAGGTTCTTTGAATTATATGAAACCAGGCCACCTTGACCAAACTCAATAATTGTAAGTTCACACTAGATTAACTAGGATGAGATCACAAAAGTTAATTTTTCTGGAATTTTAATAAATTTCCCATTGGAAGGAATTAAGAATCATGGAAATGGATAAGAAGAAGTTTTCTTCTTCCCTTTTACAAAAAAAAAAAAAA
>SMGU01004328.1:0-23084 GCA_004348175.1 Puccinia novopanici
ATACCCCGGGTCCCCGTGTGAGAGAACAGACCGCTAAATAGAATCAGGAAGCTTCAGGTGGAGTTGCGCATCGTGCCTGGTACTGGTGGTACATACCTGTAGGCTGTAGTGGGATTGAGTGAACTGGCCAGAAGGGGTGAATGAGACCACTACGTATGGGATATCGTGTACAAAATAGGACAGCATACTGAGACAGCTTGAGAAATGGACACTCAAGATGGACGCGATGAATACCAAAGCCAAGCAGTGGCGCTCAAAGGCTGCGATAGCCAATTGTCCAGACGCTCTAGTACCGACATGAGCTCAGACCATGAATATGTACGTTCTGAGTGGCCACACGGTAACACGCTTCCGACTGCCATGCGCCATCCTAACCGCAAGCTCCTGAGCCAATTGCCAGCTTCTCCATGATACCATGCTGCGACTTTTTTTAATCCAAGGTCAATGTCGCTTTAGACATTTTTCTCTCGCAGTCCGACGGCCGTTACATTCTCCCCTTCAGCCGCCGGACCCTCCGAAACTGAATGTTCTGCGATAAAGTCTGTCGAAAGTATTCAACAGCTGATGCTGCCATTGAAGCCATTGTGGCTTCATGGAGAGCTTGGACCTCCACCAGTCTAACAGCTACATGTTATTCAATAACATGACTATTTGCTGCTGGCGAGTCTCCACGGACCCCCGATGACTTGCACACTGGCCTCATTTCTGCATCCATCACTGCAAAAAAAACTTGCTCAACTACCTGCAGTTGACATGCAGAAAGTCCAATGAAGCTTGTGGTGTTACTCAGAGCATCTGCATTTGTTCAGTCAGTTTTTGGGTCAACTTGACCCAAGGTTAGACCAAGGTTAGCTGACCGGCAATGCGCAAGCACATTGGTCTGGTGTTTTATTGCCAGCTAGTGTGAGGTTGAGGAGTGCGGATACTCTCAACCTCCACAGTTGCAGGGAAGCTGTCCCTAACCTCAGGTTAAGTGATGCTAAGAGCATCCGCAATGGTTGGGTTAAATCACCGGGTTAAGGTGACTTAACCCAACCTAACCCAAAGCGCAACCACATTGGGCCCAGGTTAAGCTGGGGTCAACTGACCCAAAATGCAATTTCAGGTTAGTGCCTGCTAAATTTAGCGGTTGCTAGCCTGAGCTAATGAAGCAGATTAAAGGGGTGGTACCCAGGCTATCTCACCAACGATTGCGGCTGCCTGAGAGGGGCTAGCTAGCCTGGGCCCAAACCCAAGGTTTGCTAACCCAAAAAGTTAGCCAACGATTGCTGATGCTCTAAGCCAGTTTCCTAGCTTCTTGGAACTTTAGCCTGGCTTGACCCGGGACTGATGCATTTGGTTTTTGGATTAAGCCGGGTTAAAGTTCCCTAACCGCGTGATTTAACCCAACAAATGCAGATGCTCTCAAACCTTTCTCCAAGAGTGATTCAACAAAGCTTTGATGCACAGTCACTGTGCATACTGCACAGTGACTGTGCCAAAAATCTACATATGCAGACAGGTGGAGTTTGGATGGCAGCTTGAATGGAGCATACTGCATGTTAACTGCAGGAAGTTGACTGAGTTTTTCTTGCAGTGCATAATTGTATGGGTAAATCTACTTTTTTTGGTTTTGAGAAGTAAGATTTGGCTCATGGCATTGCACATCAAGTGTGACAACTGAAATTATGCTTTATTACAATTTGTCAAGCTTGCCAGACAAAGTGAATATTTTGGTCCACCAAAATATTCACCATCATGAATGGGCAACAAACTTCCCCCCCTCAAATTCATACATCAATCAAACCTCATATGCCTGATCCACCCAGTCACCTACCCTTCAGATCCCCAGGTTACTCTTATCTACAGGTCCATGCCTTGCCAACGCAAACATGCGCTGGTTGGTAATGTGCCTAACTTTGGCTGCCAATCCAACCCAACACCTCCTTGTACCCAACAAAGCCCATCTCAATTACATCCTCCCACAAAACCACCACCAAACACTCTAGTGCAGGGAATGATTATCCTGATGCTTGGAAGCATTAATTATTATCTTGTGGGAAGCCCTGTACCTGCATTACATGCATCAGCACAATCCATATTTGAAACCAAACAACATCCTAACCTCCCACCAATGGTTGTGCCATAGATGAGTCCCTTCAACCCAGCAACCAGTTGGAATGCTGAAGAGGATGCTCCTGCAGTTTATGATGACCATGATAGCAGGGAATGGTTGGAAACAGATAATGCAGCATCCCAGACATCCTTCATGGATTCTGAAATGGCTCACACCAGTGTTACACCTTCACCTTTCTTTACTCAAAGAACTAGCAATTCTATCCACTACAACAACAGCAACTCTATGCCATGAACCACTGATTCTAGTTGAACCTTAAGTGATTCCAGTAAACACACCAGCTATTCTATTCAACAACCTTCCAGTCAACAGACAACCCAAAATATGCAACAGCTGTCTTTTCAACAATCAAGTCAACATGCCAGCAATCCTAGTCAACACACCTCTTCTCAAACTCAAAAATATGTCACATATGAAGATGATTCAGTTCAAGAACCAAGTGGTTATCAAAAACTGCAATGGACTGGAGCCATTGAAAAATCAGCCTTGAGTTTATATGTGCAGGCCGTGGAAGATGGAAAGTGTTCCAAAGGCAACTTCAAAAACAAGGTTGACAGATGGGTAGCTTCTGAGCTTACCAACCATTATCCAGAGTTTAATTATGATGCTAATGAGTGCAATTCAAAATTGAGTCAGGCAAATTAATCTTCTTGTATTTTGTTGTGCCAAGCTTATTTTTGACCCTTTTAACTGACACTGCAAGAAAAACTCAATCAACTGCCTGCAGTTGACATGCAAGTTGCCTTTATGCACAAAGGAAAATTTTATGTCAACTTCAGGCAGTTGATTGAGTTTTTCTTTCAGTGTGAAGTCTTTCAAGAAACCTCATGTTGTATTTGCTGCATGTTGCAAGGCAAGTAGTTTTGTGTGGGACAAGGTTAGATGTGAAGTAACAGCATATGATGATGCATGGGCCCAATTTGCAGTGGTGAGTTATTTGCTGCTGGTTGATCAATCTGCACATTCATCCATTCATTCTCTGATAAAAAATCATCAGTTGCATCTGCATTCATGACAATTCCAAAATCAACCATTTCCTGAGTGGCACAATCTGGCAATAATCTTTGCAAAAGCTGTCACGGGCAAAAAATTTCAGAGCAGTGGCCATTCAAATCCAACCATATCTCAGCTAGAAGAGCAATGTATGGCATCCTGCAAGGATGATAATGATGCTACTTTCTCCTCCAAATTTCCTCATTACAATCACAATCAACAAAAAACCACAGCTTCATTCAGAAAATTTGGTCAATAAGTTAATATCAGCTACCACTGGCACTCAAAATGTGGGCAATTAAGGTTCCAATTCTAGAAATTCTCAAGTTTCAGGTGTAAGACTCAAAAGATGTTGTGAAACCCTTTTGCTGAATGAAGAAGGTGATGGATGAGGTGCAAGCTGTGCCCTTCTATGCTATCAGAAAACAAGACCACCAAGATTGCTTGGCAGTTTATTTATCATGATATAGATAGTTTGAGATGGCTGTGGGCCAAGTGAGGTAAGATATAGATGAGAGTTTTTGATGTGTGATGATGATGATGAGTGATGGTATGTAGTGATGAAGATTGGTGAGTGATGTGTTGATGAAAAGGGGGTTAAAGTATTTCAGAGAGGGGTGAATAACCCAGTAGGATAAGGAAACTGTAAATACTATGACTTGACCAGGGCTTGAACCAAGGGTCTTAATGGTGAAGTGGTAAGGTTTTTGCTTATGTAATATGGGTTGTGGTGTAAAATTACTATATGGATTGGCTGATAATATGGTAGAGTGAACAGATGGATAGTGTTATAGGGGATAAGGTACTATTGTGAGTCTGATGCCAGCATCTGGTAAGACAGTCTGGTAGGATGATCTGTTGGGATAATCTGGTAAGGCATCTGATGAGGAAGGGGGAAACACCTGGAGGAGAGTCCCCTTATATAGACAAAGGTGAGGGATTTTAGCTACAAGGGGACAAGTACAGTGCCACTGCCACAATTCTGTGCCTGCACTGCAATTACAGTGCACAACACATACTCTCAACTACACCTGCAAGGGGTGTTCCAAATTTCAGGAAATTTTTCCAAAAAAAAAAAAAAAAAAAAGTGGGCAGGGGGTCTGACAAACTGTCTCAGCCTTCCCAAAATTGGTTGCAAACTTGAAACAGTTGGAATTTTTCTTGCTGAATGTGTACAGTGCCTAGACAAAAGTCTGAGTTGCAATACTTCTCATTCCAAAATTTCAACCAACACAGTTAAAATCACAATTTCTGGTGAATCAATCAAAAAAGAGCTTCAAATAATGATTATGAAGAAGAATTTTGGAAAAAATAAATAAAGTAAAATTTGTGATTTTTTTTTTTTTAATTTTTTGCTGATTTTCAAAAATGTTTAATATGCATTTGAAGCACCTAGAAAACTCAGAGAGTACAGCCGGGAATGTGATAAGAATGATCATAAAGGAAAAAATTTTGAACCAAAATAGCAAAGCAAATTTAGGCAGCAATTATAAACTGCTTTTGAGTTTTTTTTGAGATTGTTTTTGAACTTCACTCCGAGCATAACTTTGAAATGTTTTTTTTTTTTTAATTTTATTTTTCAAAAAAAATCTGAAGCGAGCTGGAGCCTTGCTTTGCGCCAAAAAAACCAAAAAAAAATTAGTTAACTCAAATACATCTTGAAAACAGGTTTACGAGCTGTATACAGTGGTTTCGACATAATCTGCCCAAAGCCTTGTTGGCGGTTTCTTTCCCAATATTGAATACGTGACCGATAGTAACATACGTCGCACCATGACCGAGTCGATAGAGCCCAACCGCCACTTGGGCTTCCACAGTTAACGGATTGCCTCAACCAATTGGATCCTGTGCCAGCTTGTCCCTCAGTTCGTCTGACAGCCACATGAAGTCAGCAAGAGACAAGCGGAAGAGCTCCACAAACCGGACCACGGGGATGCGCTCGTCATTCCACAGCTCCCAGCGAGGCAGGCGGGTAAAGGCTTCATGGGGGGCTCGATGGTAGATTGTGGATTTCTCTTCGCGGGCTTGTTGGAGGTGCAGATGGTACCAGAGGGCAGCCCCAAAAAATGAAGTGAGTTCCATGTCCAGACAGCTAGGGTACCCGGGAGAGGTTTTTTTGGCCAGCCAACGCTGGGTTTATACTTGTACATTTTTTTGAATTTTTTTTGGAATGTATTCGGGTTTCAAATTCTTACAAATTTCAATTAGATACAGAAGTTCAGAAATTTTACAAAAGCATTTCAGAAAAAATTCAAAAACTGCTTTATAATTGCTGCCTTAGTGTCCATAGAAACAGGCCTGAAAATTGAATTAGATCTGATTTCAGTGCAAAATTTATTTTAATTTCAATTTTTGGCCCTATTTTGCTGGTTACTAAAGTTGCCTTGCTATTTTGGTTCAAAATTTTTCATTTATTATCATTCTTATCACATTCCAGGCTGTACTCTCTGAGTTTTCTAGGTGCTTCAAATGCATATTAAACATTTTTGAAAATCAGCAAAAAATTAAAAAAAATTACAAATTTTATTTTTTTATTTTTTCCAAAATTTTTCTTCATAATCATTATTTGAAACTCTTTTTGGATTGATTCACCAGAAATTGTGATTTTAACTGTGGTGGTTGAGCTTGTGGAATGAAAAGTGTTGCGACTCAGACTTTTGTCTAGGCACTGTACATACATATGGTTCCAGATAAGGAGTATGGAATAAGAGAGAACAGAATCAGACTATGTATTTGTGACTGTATAGTGTTGTAATCTGGGTTTACTTGTGTAAAGAGTGTAACAACGGTGGGCAGTTACGTTACCCAAATGGATAACTTTGTCTGTAATGTAACCTTTACAGTTACGTTATCTGTTTGTTACAGATATCTCAAGTTCAGTTACGATATCCAACCCATAGAA
Source organism: Puccinia novopanici (assembly GCA_004348175.1). NCBI lineage: Eukaryota > Fungi > Basidiomycota > Pucciniomycetes > Pucciniales > Pucciniaceae > Puccinia > Puccinia novopanici. Next base: position 6,012 of record SMGU01004328.1, read on the forward strand.
AGGCCCACTTTTCTGATAGTTACGATACCCAATATTTTGAGCAAAACCTAGTTACGTTACTCTGTTTTCCAAATATGGATAACTTAAGTGTAATGTGGGGTGTGGTATTAAGTAACTAATTTGGTCAATATGAGCAAGATAATGTGCTCAATTTGTCAACAGACTGTTATTTATGAATTTCTCCCCTTTCAGCCAATGGAAAAAAGCACCCCAGTGGGAATTGAAGTCACAACCTGTGGTCAATACACAAAGGCAGTTCTTAACCACTACACTAAATCCAATATTTGGCAGTAATTCTTTTAACACTAAGTTAGCAAAAAGATATCCATCAAAAAGTTACGTTATCATTTAGAAAAAAAATTTTTTTTTCCATAAGTTACTTTACTTTCCTTACAGCCAAAAATTAGTTACTTTACAAAAAAGAAAAATCTGGATAACTGAAAAAAGTTACGTTATCCAATTTCCCTTCTGTAACATATCGTAACATAACTGCCCATCATTGACAGTGTAACAGGTAGGTGATAGTTTTGTGATTTGTTGAAATGGAGCTGGAGGGGGCCATATCTTCTGATCCAAGGAGTTTAAGGGGTTGCTGTCCCAGGGAACCAGGGGTTGATTTCAGCTGTAGAGTCCATTTGTTCCATCAGATTGTGTGATTTTTGTCCTGACACAAAAGAGCATAAAAAGAATAGAAAAGAAATAGTTTTTTAATTTTCAATATTTAAGAGTACCACACCGGTGTGGCTGTCCAATTAGGTTTTAAGTATCAGATGTGATAAAGCATAAAACTTCCACCCCATATAGCCATAGTTTTAGAGATATAATTATATATTTTTACCCTATAAATACTCTAAGCCCCAGTTACTCAATATAACCCTGTTAGCTATGTGTATGAAACTAGGGGGATCCAATGGATATGCCTAGTACTAGCACTGCTGAAATTATCAAAAGAAGGGATTACTCTCAATCTACCTAGTGTATTGATACTCTAGTTAAACTAATGTCCCCTTGTGGCCCAATCAAGGATGGCTTAAGGTAGGAGATACCTCTTTAAGATCAACTTAATTGGTATACAAGTGAAGAAGATAGAGGTGACAGCTGAGCTGTGCTTATATCAAAATAAAAACAGAGTTGTTAAAAGTAGCTGGCAAGCACTTAAACTGATTGGATGCTTGACAGAGGTGGTGGTCTTGCTGCAACTACTTTTAAGGATCAAAGAGAAAGCTTTTAAATGAGGCTTTTAATAAGACTAACTATTGTTCCAGTGGTAAAAAGGTATGGTGATGGGGAGATGGAAACACTACTCTAAAAGTAGGAGAAGGGAATTCACTGCATTAATAATTTATATGCTGGGGTGAATCACTGAGGATTGATCTCAAGGCCAAAGAGGCCACCTTTTATACTCTTTAGGTCTCTCAGGGAGAGCTTATGGTGTATCACACCATTCTTACATCAAATGATGCCATAATGGTGTCATCTTGCACCATAATAGCTCAATTGAGTACTTCCATTCATTCTATGTCCCCATGACATCATGCATGCATTGTTATAACCAATCTAACCAATTGCCGCATGTGTCAACTTATTTTGAAATAGAATGACTTGGGAATAGTTCTCACAGACGGTACAAGTGGAACTTTCTCAGGTTGCTCTAACCTCAATTTATATTACTATTGAAATTATACTACAATATAATTGTGTACAATTTGAATTGTATTATAATTGAAATCCAACATAATTCTCCTCTCTCATTTTATAAATTGTTAAGATTTCAGGACAAGATTTTGAGGCAGAGGACAATCTTCAGGAGCTGGAAGATTGGACCAAGGAGCAAAAGGTGGGTCCGGAGAAATGATGCTCTAACATGATAATTTTATTTCACTGGCAAATAGCCAGAATAAATAGAAAACAACAAGGAGCACAACAAGTGGTTGAGAAGACAGGATTTAAGCATATGATAATGGCATATGGACAAAGCATTGTAACATAACAATGGACAGAAGAGACAGCATTACAATTTTGTAATGGAAAGTAAACATCAACATACTATTGATGGACTGAGATGGACATCATAACTTATGATGGACAGGATGGAGGAAAAACAGCATCATATTTATGATGGAAAGGATATAATTGAAAAGGGGGGGGTTAGATGAGGTGAGTTGAGAAGAGAATGTGAGCAGACACAAAGCCAGAATTCTGACATAAATAAAGTTTGAACTAGTTCATTTCTCATTTATGTACATATTCCATAAACTTATTTACATAATGCATATTTTATGGTATGCACTTATTTTTACTGCTCAGTCCACAGTAATACTTCTTGTGGTACTTGAGTTACAACAAAGTACCAGAAGTAGTAGGAATTTAGGGGTAGGCCCAGTGGGTAACCCTAGGTAAAATTACATAATAAATCCATTTATGAAATAATATTTAAGGATTTCTTTATATTAAATGAGATATAATATTATTATTAAAATATGCAGGCTTTTGGATACTCTGGAGTATCTCTAAGGCTGACAAAACCCTTTGCTAACATTATCTAGTGGAATTTGCTGAGATTTGGAGTATGATTAAATAATAGGCCATAGTATGGGTAGATAAATAAATATTATGAATAAATAATACATAGTCTCAAGACATAGTAGATAGTAGCTTTATAAGGACATAATTAGTCTAAACCAATCAGGATTCAGATTTCAGCTATGATGTTGGGACCAATCAGCTTTCAGGATTCAGTCATCAAGTTCTAACCAATCAGAAACCATGGCTCAAACTCACACCAGCAAAAGGCTCAAACTCCCACCAGCAAAAATTCCTCATTTGAATTTCACACCAGCAAAAATGCCTCATATTTTACTTTCCCATCATCACAACAAGCACTGAAAAAAAAAATTGATCAACTGCCTGCAGTTGACATTCAGCATGCTCCAGCCAAGCTGCCATCCAAACTCCACATGTTTGCATATGTAGATTTTTTGGCACAGTCACTGTGCAGTGTGCACAGTGACTGTGCATCCAAGCTTGGTTGAATCAATATTGGAGAAAGGTTTGAGTAACACCACAAGCTTCCTTGGACTTTCAGCATTTCAACTGCAGGCAGTTGAGCATGTTTTTCCCCCAGTGAAGCATCTATCCAGAGGAGGAGATCCCACCTTTTGCTGAGTGTTGAAAGGTATGAATGAGGATACCTCTGCCTTTCTGTGATTCTAGACACTAAACAAGTGTGACACTACGGGATGTCTGTGGCACATCCAGCGCAGGGATGGGAATTGGTGACAGGTGGAGAGGAGGAAACTCAAGGTTTCAACCCTATCTATCATCCAGTTAGGTTTGAGTTGTAGATAGTTTTATACCGGTTGTTCTCCTATTCTTTCCTCCTCATCCTTGTCATCTTCTTCTCCTCACCAACAGGTGATTGTCTCTCCTCTCCTCCCGCGTTGTCCTCCCATAATAGTCTTCCTCCGCTCATCCGCGCGCTTCTGGTCATCTCAACAAGCCCCCCAATATCAGATTGGAAAGTTTAATAAAGTTATAGGAGGGGTGTATCAAGATACTACTTTTGTTTAGAAGTGGATTGGGTGTGGATAGTGATGAGTATCGATTATGATAAGTGTTGATTGGTGATGGTGATGATAAGGAGGTTAAGTTGAGAGATGAGTGTTGAATGGAATGGTATTGGTAGCCTAACTGGTAAGGGCTCAGTCTCTGAGAATACAATTGGGTAAAGTTAGTGAGTTCAAGCCCCAGTGAGGGCAATGTTGAATATAAAGGGTTGATTAGATATAAGGGTTTGATAATATATGTAAGGGTGTATTTGACTGTAAGACTACTATATTGAGTGGCTAATAATATTTTGGAGTGACCAGATGGATAGTGTTATAGGGGATAAGGTATTATTGTATGACTGATGCCAGAATCTGGTGAGGAAGGAAAAAAAAACTGGAGGAGAGCCTCCTTAAATAGACAAGAGTGAGGGAATTTAGCTACAAGGGGGACAAGTAGAGTACAAAGCAATGAGGCTGTGTCTGCACTGCCATTAATGCTGTGCTACACTGCTTCTGCATAGCCATAGGGCTGTGCTACAAGAGTATGTAAATAAGTCTGGTGTAATATAGGGGAGTATAAAATATGGAAAAAGACTATAAGAGTCTGTGATACACTTCTTCTACACAGCCATGAGGCTGTGCTGAGAGTTATGCAAATAAGAATGGTAAAATATGAGGAAGTATAAAATAATAACCAATGCATGGCCATCATGAGGCAGAGTACATGAGGCTATGTTGTGAAGGCTGTGTTGTGCTGTGCAAGCTGTGTTGGGTTTTGCAAAAAGTTACAGGTGAATGCCAGGGTTGTGATTGTTGCCGTGTAGCTGATGGAGTCCAAGGGGATATGTTGATTGACTGTAGCTTCTGATCCAAGGGTTTTAAGGAGTTGCCATCCAAGGAGACCAGGGGATAATTTGGGCCGTAGAGTCCATTTATTCCATCAGATTGTGTGATTTTTCAACTATTGAGTGAGAAATAAAGAAAAGTGATAGAAAATAATAGAAAAATAACAGAAAAGAAATATTGTTTTAATTTTTGACATTTAAGAATACCACAGTGTGTGGTGCAGTCTCCAAACTTGGAAATGTAGCTCCCAACTATACCTCACACAGTGGAGATGGTCTTAAGAATCTTCAGTTTCCTATGAGCTGTTTGATTATCAAGAGCCTGCTGCTTGTCTCTTTTGGCTTCAATCAGGCAATTATCTTTTTGTTCTTTGGATTTCTTGGCTTCACTTGTAGGCATAACACTTGATGGAGCTTCATCAGAAAAATATTTTTCAGAGGTTTCAGGTAAGAGGTCCTATCTCTGCCAGTGTTACTAGCATCTCTGGATTTTTTTTGAATCAAGAGGATTTTTCAGGCCAATTAAAACATAAAAAGCTTGCAGTTTTACTTTTAACACACTTCTTTTGCAAGTTTCAAGTGATCTGCATTGTTGGTTTCTTAAGAAGGATAGTCCTGAATTCTGTTGTATATTACAGCAAATTTAAGGGTTACATTTTGGAAGGAATCCCATCTAGAAAGATAAAAAATCAGAAAAAGGAGAACGAGAAGAAGAGGAAATGAAGAAAATTACCTGTTGGACAGGCTTTTTTCCTTGTGAGAGCTTCCCATCTGTTCATTGAAGCTGGCTGTAATTCTGGCCCAAAAATCATCCTGCTTCTGTGAGCTGTTTGTCAAAGGGTTCTCAGAAACTTTGATCCAGCTTCAAGAAAATTGCTCATCCTCCTTGGGCGTTAATTTTGATGTTCTTGCACCCATATTGATTGGTTTTGCCTTGTTGCATCTAGTGTGCTGCTTCTGGTAGTGTTTAGTTTTCTTGATATCGGATACCAGCATGATACAGGGAGAGTAGCTCAGTGGCAGCCTGGAGGAGTGGACATTCATATGTAATTTTAACTAACCTGGTGGACCAGCATCTGTTGGCCCAGCCCAAAACTGGGCTGTGTAGTGCAAATCTGCTAATGGCTTTTATTGTAGCTGTTAGCAGATTGGTGCTAATGCTACTGAAGCAAGGCTTCAAAAGGGGCTTGCTAAACTGTGCTTCATCAATTTTCAGCAGAAACATTCTTCTAAAAGTGCTTTAGTGCAGTTTAATGTAGCATACTGGCTCTTTGGAGGCACTAATGCTACAGGACTGGCAGGAAAAAAATTCCTGCTACGGTATGCTTTCTTGGCCATGAAGTGTAGTGGCATTGCCTGGGCCCAATGTGGTTGCCAGGTTGGGTTGAGTTAACTTAACCTTGCAACTTAACCCAACAGATGTGAGTGCTCTAATTTCTGCTGCTTAGCAACAACAGCAGGCCTGCTATGCTAATGGTAGCATTACCCTAGTGTAAAACCGCTAACAGCTAATGGATTTTTCTGTTTCCATTAGCAGTTTTGAACTAATGCTAACGGAGCAAGGCCAAAAAGCCTTGCTACACTGCGCTACAGCGCTTTGTAGCAGAAAATAGCCACTACAAGTGCTGTAGTGCTGCTAACACTACAGCTCTGGTTGTCGGTGCCAAGGTGCGCCTGCCCTGCCTGCGCGCACCTGGGCGTGCACTTTTAGCCTAAAACTGCTGGTGGCACGCACCCTCCTAAACCTTATTTTGGTCAGCCTTTTGCCTCCTTTCGCAGCCCAATTTTTTTTTTTTAAAAAAAAAATGCTATTATACCAGGTTGAGCATCATTGAAAGTGACTTTTACAGGGGTACCCAACCGGGTACCCTTCACTTTGTGGAAAAGAAGTACCTCATCACGTGGAAGAAAAAAAAAATCAAAAAAACTGCCATAAAGCCTTAAATCAGCGCTTTGGAGCCCTTGCCCGGGCCCGCCTCAATTGCACCAGCCAAAGGCGCGCACGTCTGGGGGGCCATAATGGCGCCTGCTGGCGCGCACCTTGTCAACTGCAGAGATAATATTAATATACCTAATATTATCCAAGCAATTACATAAAAATTATCTACATAATTATAAGAATGAATTATGTAATAAGCCATTAAAAACTACTATAATATTGTAATAGTAATATTATAACATGTACTATATTTTATCATAATAAATATAGTCATAATAATACTGAAATAATCATACAATGATCTTTTACCCATCATTTACATAACATAAACCTTAACAAAACCTTATTTGAATATTATAAGATAATTGTCAGCTGCCAAGCTCAAACCAGTTACCCCTAGACTATCAACCTTGTTTTGTGCTACACCAGCTGCATCTTTTATTACTCTTACACTCCTTTTTATCTTCACTTTCTCTTCTTTTATTATTAGCATCTCTTATATATGCTTATATCTAGTCATCTGTTGTAGATAGCATATATAAGTTTACTCCTTGAACTCTATTGCTCCCCAGATTTTCAGAAGAGACAATAATAAAACCATCTTTTTCATTATACCATTCCTCTTGAGCTTGAAGATAAATCAAAAAATCACTACTTCAAGCTAGCTCGACTCCTCTCACATCAACATATCACTGCTAGGAATCTTGAGCCTGAACATCTCAAAACTTATCAGCAGCTGGGCGTAAACACCTTGGACCGGATTCGACCCTCCCTACGACTTAGAGCCACTGGTCAATACCAGTAAATTTCTATCGAGCGGGCTCTCATCCACCTCAGAGTAACCCACCTCTGACAATAATCTTGAAACACTTAACTAAGTTTTTCCCTGTTTTGTTTGACCTTAAAAGGTTTTTGTCTGGTTTGGCCAGGTTTTTTAATTATTTGTTGTAGTTTGTCCCTTTTATTTATTTTATCCTAAGTATTATATTTTGTGCCATAAATATAATACTAGAATAAAAAAACACATACTTGATACACCCAAAATATGCAGTTATCTATTTTATAGTTGCTATAACTTTATAATTGAAATTATAACATTTCATGAGAGTATTATAGTATCCATGGCTACTTGCAAGCGCTGCAAGGAAAGATTTAACATTGAACTAAATTATAATAAGGTCCCAGGAAATGACTCATAAATTAAAGCTAATTATTATCTCATTATAGAAAAATTATAGCCTTTTAATTTAATGACTTCATAGCACTGCTTTATGGCATCATAGCATAGCCAATAATTAAATGAGGTCATAGCATAGCCTGATGGCGCCTTAGCAGTGCTCTATGACCTCATTTAATTATTCTAGGTGCTTTTACAATTGATTTTGACATCATAGCATAGCCTGATTACGCCATAGCTGTGCTCTATGACATCATTAATTAATTCTAAGTGCTTCCATGCTTCATACCTGCTTCTACAGGCTACCCATGAGCGCCTATGAATTGCCTGTGAGAATATTTAAGGACCTGCTTCCTCAGACATTTTCCCCCAGCCTCCAAGTCCCACAGAAAGCGCATTCAGCCTTGATATTATTGTACACACTCCCCTGGATTGTTAGTATAAGTATCCCCACAGCTTTGTATAGTGTTCTTGCCACTGAATCACGTATTCACCATCATTCACACTGCCAATTGTCTGACTGAATATTCTGTAGTGACTTGCACAAGTCTTGAGGCGCATTTGAACTACTTCCACTGGAAGAAAAACTCAATCAACTGCCTGCAGTTGAGCCAGTTTTTCTTTCAGTGTTCCCCAAGTTGTTATCTGCTCTCCAATCCTTGTAAAAGGCCCACCTTGCACGTAAGTATTATTACTTACACCCAATCAAATATTCCCTGGATGTATAAGCAGGAAGAATCCACGTAATAAGACTGGATTTCCCTCCCTTTAAGGTTGAGAAGAAGTTCTACAAGCTTTAACTACTTGGAACTAATTTAATTAAATCTTATTAAAATTGCCACAGGAATTCCTTAACCTTACCAAACCTTCACACATCAACACTCACAGCACAACCAAGTGCTTTAAATCACCTGGTTAGTAGCATAGAGGCTGACACACCTTCTCAAATGTGGCACCAACAACACTAACTACAGCATTGGCAAAAAAAAAAAAAAACCCCGCTATGCGACGCTATTTTGGCCATGTAGCATAGCAGCCCACCGCTGTTAACAACCAGTTTTGATTCATGACTTGAATGACATATAATAGCTCAATTTCCAGAGAATCTGGAACTTGTATTCCTGTAGTGCCTCTGCTCAATATGAGCCCAAGTCATTCCCAGATTAAAATACTGTTTTGATTAAGTATTTTTGGTGAACCTATTTTGTGGTAGGCTGTGGTAGAACATCAAATGGCTTCTTCTTTCTAGTGGAATATTCATATATCTTTTATCTTAAAAGCCCAATGCAAAAATCCTTCACAGCTCTTTCATTGCCATCCTCTTTGCATGTTGTATTTATTTGGCTCACCACTAGTGGATCAACTGATGCCTCTCAATCTGGTTGTGTGTTGATGGTAAGCAAGGAAGCTTCTTTCTTTGTACTGAAATAAATCAAATATGTATCCCTGGTACCCTCCATCCCTCTCTTGAATGCCTATTTTGAATATTTAATTGTGTATTCTCACTGCACATTAGTCCAGTTCACATTTGTTACCTTTAACACAGCTCTTAACACCTTTATACATAAAATTCTCATGACATTTTCTGGTCATCAGACTTAGCGGGTTTTGGACCAATCTGAGCACTTAAGAAAATGTCAACATTTTAGGATGTGTGAGTCAAAAATGGTGTTCAAGGTCCACGCTTGATCTACCATATTTGACACAAGATGCACGTGCAGGAAGCCGACCCCAGACGAGGCGGCCCGAGAGGCACGAACCAACCTAGCTACCCCCGTCTCTTCCGTCGGAGGTTGCCACAAGCAACAGGCAGCCCTTGGATGACAGGCTGGTGTTGAGCCAGTGGCAAAAAGCTACCAGAAAAAAAAAAGGTAAAGAGAGTTGCCGGAGAGAGGTAAGATCATCTCTACTATGCTGGTGTGGGGAAGGGTCACCAAGAACAGTTTTAAAATATGTATTTTATTGTCAACTGTTCTGTGACAACAATGCTGTTAGTATCTTCCTGATTACTCAGGTTGACAGAAGCCACTAAGGCTTGATGGCGGTGTGTTAGAGCGCACGAAGAAACACGACAGTAAACAACGCAAAACAAACACACAAAAGAAGATAGGTGCAGAGTGTAAGGGCATTAAGGATCGACGGGACGGGTGAGACACAGTACTACGGACAGATCAGAGGACACACTTATATAGGATCGGTAGGGATGTTGATGCTGATTTGATACTTGTAAAAGGGAGATTTTATTTCTGTACACAAAACAAGACTTTTTTAAAAGTGGGATTTCACAAGAATTTCACCACAAAGGGGAAAAAGAAAAAAACAACCAGCCGAGGAACAAACTCATTTATAAAAAGGTGATGGATGACACCTGTACAACAAGAACGTTGTGTGCTCTGAGGAAGCGACTGGAAAGGCGAAGACAGAAGACGTCCTCCCCGACACACGAGGCAAGGGCGAGAATTTCTATAACATGTAATATATGGAAAAAGGAAGGCTTGAAGAAAAGTGGTCTAAGTGACAGATGTTGGTACAAGTGGGTTTGAGGAAGTAGACGAAGGACAAAGGACCGGCAGGATCAAGTGTAAGGTTGTTGCAGCTATTTTTGTTGAAGTTTGGATTCAACCTTCGAACAATCTGCGGAAGGCTTTAAGATGGTTACGGTATTTAGTCATGTGACGGGACCATCGGGATCTTGTTTCGTAAAACATGGTCCGGTAGATGTTTTTGGAGAGACGAGGATCCGGGATGACGGCGGAGGAGGGGAGATGATGGAAGCAGAACAAGACCAAGCCGGCATCCAAGGATTTTTGGAGCTTGAAGCCGGCCACCTTCAACAGCTTGGTCTGCTCCAAGATCAGCTCTCGGTGCTGGGGTGTGCGGAGACTGTTGTAGTGCATAGGGGTTATTTCAAGTTGGTACAGGTCTTTCAAGATCATCACCAGGTTGTTGACGATGGGGGCCAGTCGAGAGGTGCGCCAGGCGACCTGTTCAAGCTCATTGGTACTCAGGTTGTCGGGGAAGGTGATGAGACACTGTCTGGACAACAATCCCAGGTAGAAGTTGACGGCCAATTCAACAAGCTGAACGGCGTCTGTGAAGAGGCGGTGAAAGGCGCGTGGCATGGGGTTGGGGGACGAGCGGTCCTTTTGTGTGGTAAAGTCGACCGACTCCTTTGTGGAGCGTAAGGTTCTGAGATGCTCTGCAAGCACTTGCCACTCGCCCTGCCAGAAGGTTTGAAGCACACGGAAGTCGGAGCCGGTAGCGATCTGAATCCATTGTTGGATCTCTCGACGGCACCTTTCGGATTTCTCGCCGATTCGGTTCAGCCAGCTCGAGTCATCGAGGCCGCAGTGGAAGAGAGAGTCATCCAGACAACTCATGTAAAGCGTGAAGATCTCACTCAGCAAGGCGCAGATCGAGGAGTCGAACTGGTTCACCAGTCGATCGCATCTGAATTTCTTCAGCTGGCCGTAGTCTTGATCGCGATGGCTGAACATGCGATTGTGGGTGTGAGTCCAGGGAGCCAGCTGGATGATGGAGGCGCGAATGTGCTCCAACGAGGGCCCGAAGTCCGTCAGGATCTCCAGGATCTCATCCAGGAGGGGCTCTGGATATGGAAACCGCTCGGAAGTGGGACGGTCGAAGAAGACGGCTGCCGCCATGCTGACGAGTTTCCGTTGCAGTGCGGGCATCAGCTCCGTGTGTAATTCCACTAGGATCGCTGTCCGAGCCGCTATGTCTTCGCTCGACAGGGTTTCCGGGTTCTCCAGTTCCTCCCGCCGGTCCTGCCTCACCATCTCCTCGCACTTGTTCACCAGATCTTGTAACGCCTCCTTAATCAGACCTGCCCAACAATCACGCCTCAGTAAAACTCTGAAAGAAACTTTTTCCTCGACGACGACGTACCATCTCTTTCATCTCCGAACTAGAGCCATCAGAGCCATCGTGATCAGACTGCGAATCTTCTTCTGTTATCGACATAGCATCCGACATAGCTACAAATGAGTTTTAGAATGGTTGATGTGTACTTCGAGTGTGCTTTTTTTTTTTCCCCCTTTTCCTGGAGAGAGAAGATGGATGCGTTTGGGGCAAGAGAATCGGTATTAGTATTATGTTGCGGAAATGATAAACTACTTGGGAGTGTAGGATGAGTTGGTTGGGATGTATGAAAGGCTTCACAGGCGATGATAGGACACCGTTTATAGGTCTGAGGTAGACCGGTTGCGAGGATGCTGGCGGGAGAAAAGGATGAGGGATGAAGACAATAGAGAAGCTCAGGATGGAGGAAAACATGGGCCGCGAATAGTAAAAGGTGATTTCAGAAAGACTAGAAGGAAAGAATGGGAGATGTTGATAGTTATTCCCGGAAAGAAGAGAAGGATGCTGAATCCGGGTACCAGCTCGCGATGGGCAGGGAAGCTCTGGCCACTGCCGATGGAGAGGAGACGTGGGTTGAATTGGATTCAGAGCCCGGAGTTGGCAGGCGGCGCTGTGCTAGCCTTGATCGAGGACCATGCCAAGGCCGGCGACGAATCAGTTCTCGGCCGGGCATGGTCAATTCCGGCAGCTTGGATGCTTGAGACTCAGCCGGCGATCAGCCGGAACGGGGATCTGTACTATGGGTCATCTGCGACTCGGGGCGCGTGCTCAGCTCGGGGGTGATCTCAGTGTGGTATAAGGAGGACTCCCCCGACTCTACCCCGGGGTTTCTTGATTAGAGTTCCCTAGTGATGAGACTACCAAACTATATACATGATGAGCTAATAACCTAGAAAATTCCATAACCTTCTATGCAAGGTTTGCCATACTAAGTGCATACTCCTCAACACCCCCCCCTCAAACCTTGCATCCACCACCACAGAGTAAAGAAATAAAACAGAATGAAACATAGAGTTGTAAAATAGAGAAACGGAAACATTTAAGAAAAGAAAAACAAAGCACTGAGAAAGACAAAAGCAGAACAACAATCAAACTGAGAAAAATGAAGAAATTGCCTTGGATTGTTTAACTGGACCCAGTCGCTTTGTGAGAACATCCGCCAATTGTTCCGTTGTTTTAGTCCATGTGAGCCGAAGATCATGTTTCCTGATCATTTCGTTTGAGTAGAAAAATTGTCGGTCCAGATGCTTGAGTCGGCCACGAGACGCATTGTCCTCCATCACCAGAATCGCAGTTTTATTATCGCAAAACACTACACCACTAACTTTCTTCCAACAACTCTCCACCAAATTCTTTAGAAAGATTAAAAATTCGATCCCAGAGCCCATGGAGATGTATTCAGCCGCACAAGTTGACATTGCCACCGTCCTCTGCCTGCGAGACCCCCATGCAACCACTGCTCCGCCAAGTCGTACCAAAAACCCTGAAGTTGACCGAGAAAATTCTCCACCCCATCCAGCATCCACCCAGAGATCCAGATCAGAACCTTGAGGAGAGAGTGTTAACTTCTTGTCCATCGTCCCTTTAACGTAGCCAATGAGATGACTGAGAGCTCGCCAATGGGATTGTTGTGGATTTTGAGAGTATCGAGTCAGATAGTTAACTGCATAAGAAATATCAGGTCGCGTGCCCAGGGCCAGATAATTTAGACACCCAATAAAATGTTGATACTGAGTGGCCTCGACAGGATCCTGATTGAAGCAAGTGACTAGCTGCTCATCCGGTAAAGGAGTCCGCACTGTCAAGATTGATTTAGCAAAGTATTTTTCTGCCTCCTTCACCACTTGAGACGCCAGATGATATTGAGAAAGCCGGATTTCATTTTTCCTTTCAACATCAATACCCACAACCCTCGAGATACCATATTCCCACTTAATCTTCAAGTCCTTCTCCATCCCCATCTTCACTTCATCCCTAAGCAAACCCGAATTTGTAAAAACAACTCCGTCATCCACATGCATCCAGACAATCAACAAGTCATCTCCTCTCCGACACCGATAAATGGACTGTTCAACTTCTTCCACCTGAAACTTCAGCTTTTCCATCACCGCTCGAAAGAATTTCCACCAGCACCTCGGCGCCTGTTTTGTCCCGTAGAGAGCCTTCTTTAATTTTAGAACCTTTCCTTTCAACTCTGGACACAACTCAACCGGTGGCCGAACATAGATTTCTTCATCAATAGGACTGTGCAAATATGCTGTTGACACATCAAATGTATTGATTTCCCAGTTGTTGATCTCCGCCAAAGCAAATAACACCCTAAGTGAGGAAAGTGAGGCCGTTGGTGCAAATGTCGCAAAGCAATCAACACCAAGTACTTGAGTAAATCCCTGCACCACGAATCTAGCCTTAAACCGAAGAATCATATTATCGGAGTTCCGTTTTACCGCAAATACCCAACGAGAGCCCGCAATCTTCAAATTCGGATCATCGTCCAGCACCTCCCACACATCGAACTCCTTCAATGAATTCAATTCCTCCAGACATGCCCTTTTCCACCAGTCCCATAGTTCCGATTGTTTTGCATGTTTCAGGTTTTTTGGTATGTCCAAGTCCGAGATTTGTGGAATCTTGTCGATCATGCCATCCTGCTCATTGCATATGACCTCAACTGGTACCTTTCCTAACTCAAAGGAGACTTGCTTGATGGAAAGATCCCTCCCAGGGTCACAGTGATCAACTGACAGACGAGGTTTAGAGCCATAATCTAGGAATTGAGCCACCGATGAGGAAATAAACTGTTTAGATTGTCCATCCCAAAAGTACCAGCCTCGACCATCTTCCAAGTAGCCAACCAGATAACACAACCGAGCCCTATCATCCAATTTCTTATGGGTTTCATCCGGCACATGTACATATGCTTTTGCTCCAAAGGGGTAGATATTTTCTGTTTGAGGAACACAGCCAGACCATAACTCAAGCGGAGTTCGACCATTCGTCCGAGAATTAGGAAGCCTATTATGAATAAAGACAGCCGACTTGTAGGCAAAAGTCCACATTGATAACGGAAGACCAGACTGTTTCAGCATACACCGAGCCATGTCACCAAGAGTTCGATTCAATCGTTCCGCTTCTCCATTTTGTTCAGGAGTGTATGCTGCAGTGAGAGCTTGTGTCGTCCCGATAGAGTTAAGAAAAGCCACAAACGACCCTTTGGTGAATTCTTTAGCATTGTCACACCGCAAAAATTTTGGCGCCCCAGACTGAGTCTTGATGATAGATAAAGCATGTTGTAACTTGGTTTCCACCTCCGCCCTCGATTTCAACAGAAAACAGTATGAAAACGTCGTTGCATGGTCACGCAGTGTCAAAACATATTGATTGCCAAAAATATCGGCAGGATCCACCGGTCCAAGGACATCTGATACAACCAAATCACCCTTCTCCTTTGAAGGAATCTCACTTCTAAGAGCCGCCCTTCGCCTCTCACTCTTGGCCACTGCACAAGTCTCGCAGAAAAATGGGACCCATGACTTGATGTTGAAGCTCGGAACAAACCGTCGCAGATAGTCCTTGATCACTCGATCAGATGCATGCCCCAAACGATTGTGCCACTGCAGTGATGACTGCCAATCACCAGACAATTTCATTACAGTAGGCAGAGAGGGAGAAACAGGATTTTTAACAGAAGGAGAAAATGCAATCCGCCAAGACCGATCCCGAAGTTTAGCCACCAACACCGCACCCGATACTTCATCCGTAATCAGCATGGCCCTGTCATCCAACACCACTTTAAAACCATCGTCCAATAGTTGTCCTATTGAAAATAACAGTGTCGTCGAGAGGGAAGAGGTTTATAATAATAATAATAATATCAGACAATGTCTGAAATAAAGTACCTATCAACTCAATTCGAGGGGCTTAAGTGCCAAGACAGAGAGTGCTGAGTGTTGGGGCTCAAGTGCCAACACCAGGAACAGCGCGGTAAAAACTGATGCTTTTCTTTTCCTTGAGCCTACAGTGAGCTAAATAGGCTAAGTACAAGAATGGCCAAGTTGTGGGTGGCTGGGAAACAAGGCATTTTGAATAAAAGACAACAAAAGAAAATTGACTGCTGAAAGGAGTGACTGAGTAGAAAAAGAAGGTTACAAGCGAAAACTCAACATGTCCAAGAGAAATAAGCGTTCCCCGAACGTCCGGACAGTACAAGACATTGTCAAGCCGAGTCATTGAGTGTGTCGATGACATCCTAATCGAGCCAATATGGGTTGCAGCAACAGTGCCATTCACAGAAGCCAATTTCAGCAGTATATTCTGCTTCAGAGGGCGGAGATCGGAGAGAATGGAAAGGTTGCCACTCACATGATTAGTGGCGCCGGTGTCAACAATGCCTGTAGCATCTGCTGCAGCAACCCGTATCGCCGGCGCACGAGAGACTTCAGGCTTCTTCAACAGTCCAGGTCCCCCACCAGACTGCACCTGAGCAGGTCGATTGGGACAGTCGAACTTCCAATGTCCAGGCTGCCGACAGTAATGACAGATGTCATTCAAAGCTCCAGACCGACCCCTTCCACGAGCAAAACCAGCACCCCCTCGCAATGCACCACCACCGAAACCAACACCACCGGAGCCACCACCACCGAAACCACCACGCCCCACAAAACCAAGTCGGTTTATCGCAAATGGATTCACCGCCGACCCATCACCATCCACCACATCAGATTGCAGTGAGTTGTAAATGACTTGAACATCACGAGGTCCAAACTCGTCGGATTTTTCAGCCGCCGCAAGGATCAGATTGTTCAGTTGAGTCTTGGATGTTCCAGCAGGAGGAGCCGTTAACGCCTGCAAAAACAGACCCTGCACAGGCAAAGGAATGTCGACACCCAAACCCGAAAGTTGAGACATGATCGAGAAAAATTGGTTGAAGTGTCCAGGCGAAAAGGAGGTATCCATCTTGATCAAAGAGATGATGAGTTCAAGTTGACGAGCCCGAGTTGACTTGTGAAAATTTTTCTTTAACGTCTGAAAAGCATCCAGGGCCGAGTCCGCATCTTTCAAAATTGGTCGAACGTCAAGCGCAATCGAAGATTTCAACACGTGCAAAACCGCTCGATCCATTGACTCATCGAGCTGGTTAAAGTTTGCTTCATCGCCAAGAAAGCTCTTAACACCGAACAACAAACGAGCCAGATCATTCACCGAATCGATCCATTGAGACATATTGGAACCATCGGATTTCAGTTGAGGATCGATATATGAGACATAGGAGTTCGGATTTGCAAGGAATTTGGATAGCGCCGGACTATCAACAATGGGCTTGTCATCATCGCCAGCAGGTTTCTTGCCGCCAGACGCGCCAGACCTAGTCGACGGCATTGGATTTTGTTCTTCGGCCTTTGAAATATCAGATAAAACAGGTGCAGCAGGTTGAGATTGAGCAGACAGCGCAGTTTGAAAGCTTTCGGCCAAACCAGCAGTAAGATCAGAGTCTTCAGTTCCCGGAAGGGACATTCAGCAGAGAGAATAACCAGCAGCTCAGCAAAACAAGACCATTCGACTCTTAATCTGTTGAGACGAATAATGAGAGGAAAAACCTTGAATGTATTCCCTAGTGATGAGACTACCAAACTATATACATGATGAGCTAATAACCTAGAAAATTCCATAACCTTCTATGCAAGG
>SMGU01004330.1:0-12183 GCA_004348175.1 Puccinia novopanici
ACCAGGTTGCTGGAGACTTTTTGTGGTGGGTGTAAATTGTTCATTGTAAGCTTTAAGTTGATAATGCACAGAGGACGTAATTATCAACAAACTCGTCTAATTAGAATTAAGCTTGTTTGTTTGAATTATGTGAAGCGTGATAATCCTGGGATCTGTACGAATAATCCAAACAAAGCTTTCCTCGGGTTGATGGAGGGGTTGATGGACCGTTCCTACAACCCTAGATAGGTCTGACTTTGTTGCTATCATTATTGGATCAACAAAAAAAAAGCTGAAACGACAACATAAGAACAAATGGTTAGCACAAAGGGGAAGGTTAGCACAAAGGGGAAGGTAAGGATCAGTATCACGATGGATAAGGAGGATTTGCAGGGATTTGGTGGAGTGTTGGATGATGGGAAATTTATTCATGTTGTGAATAACCAAAATTATTTGAGGATATGAAGATCCAGTCCGCATTGATGATGATCTCAAAGGTTTCCATTGTAAGTAAGAAGTTGTAAATTTATTTATTTTTTTGAGCATTGGTATAATTACAAGCACCACAACGCACACTGTTAACTTGGAGCATGTGAAGTTGCAGCTGCAGATACCTGGTATTGGTTTTTTCATTGTTTGATTTACATGGTATGCATTTACAATGGGTGGTTTTGATGGAGAAAAATGTAAATTTAGATTCATAATGAGCCCAGTCTATTTTTACAATGGGATAAAATTACAATGGGGAGCCTATGTAAAATACACATTGTAAATTTCCCTCACCCCTTTGTTTTCTCTTCTTTTCTCTCTTCCATAATGCAATTTACTCATCCTTCCACTCATATCTGAATGCCTGGACTAGTCCATTGCAACACTAATATAGCATAGCTAAATCTAACAATGCTTTAGCTCCCCACGTCCTGCCTAACATAGACCATTTTGGTGATAGGCAGGCACTCTTTCACACAATAACCCCCCCCCCTCCCTCAGTATCAACTTGACACATGACTCAACTTGTAACCCCAAAATTCTCAAATCATGTAACATTATTTAGTGACACTGCAAGAAGCTAAAATGGCTCTTTGTGGTGGATTTCAGTCAGGGTCTTGGCATCTAAAGGTGCACTGCAGTTTCCAAACTTGAAGATTTAGCTCCCAGGTTTATCTCCACAGTGGAGATAACCTCAGAGCACAAAAAAGTGCCTTTCAAAACCTGGTTAGTAGCATAGAGGCTGAAAGCAAAAACTTATAAATGTCTTGAAATTAGACAAATAAATTTCCCCAAAACCAGAATTTTAATATTTATCAAGAATAATGACATGAAAACTGCTAGATAGCTTACAGATCAATCAAAATCAGAGGGAGTTTTTGATTTTCTTTTCCTTACTGACCGCTTGAAATCAAATTCTGACAGGATTAATTGAGTCAAATTATCCCAATACTCATCATCATTTTTGAAGAGCTGATTGTAGACCCCACGCTGTTCATTCTTGAGCCAATATCCAAGAACAGAGAGAGCTGCTTGAAAATTCCTCCTGTGTGAATTGGGATCTGAAATAAGATTGTGCACAAGGGACTGGATTTAATTAAAATCTTGAGCTGAAAATGAATCCAGTTTTCTTCCTTTCTCCAAACTAAAATTTCCCAGGATTGGCAGTTTATCCTGACCCGGGTTGAACAGTATTTTGTGAAACCATAAGAAGAACAAACTCTCTGTGCCATCCCCAGTTTGGATTCCCTTGCACTCTTTGCATTTCATAAATTTGGAGAAGCATACATTCAAATGGTCCAGGAATTTTTTCATCCAGTAATTTATGCGCCTCTTGCCAAGCGACTTATTGGTTTTACGATCTCGAGGCCAAACCACTCCATTTTTTAATATTGTGCGATTGTGCCCTCTGTTTGAAATCAAGATGGGATAGTCTTCAGGATTGAAATTTACTCGGTCAATCTCAAAGATAGGTTCATCCCTTTGAGGTGATGAAATTATCACCTCAATATGTTTCCTAAGTTCTTCTTCTTCTTCTGTTCTTTTTTTCACCTTGCAATTATTTGAGAATGATTTGCTACTGACACTTGATGGTTGGAGTGCCTCAGGAATTCTTTTTAGGCTACAAACTGGGAAGTTTCCAAGATTCTCAATCCAGTTGTCCTTTGTGAATCCATTGCCAATTATCATTTTGGATTGTATTGAATTATTGATGAGGGATTTCAAATCAACTAGTTGACCACTTCCCAGTGCTTCCAAGACTTCAGGACATTCATATTCATAGTAATGTCTAACTAAAAAAACTGCAGTCTGTACCTCCCTTTTTAATCTGGATGGTGATGATAAAAATGTGATTATTATTTTTTGTATGGGCCCAAATGTCTTCCCTGGTGAATGCAAAGCTTCATGAGTAATTTTTCCCACAACAGGCCAGCTGTTTGAAGGTTCAAAAGTTTCCCCAAAGAGCCAATCAATTAATCTAGAATTAGAATCCGCTTCATCTGATTTTTCACTCATTGAACCTAGTGCATTTAACCTTCTCAAGGCAGCAGTGTTGATGAAGAGGAGCCAATTAATTAACTGATAGAAATTTTCTGAAATCTTGTGTGGGACATTATGACCGGCTGACTTATCATATTCATGATTGCAATATTCAGAAGCACATAAAACCCTGATCAGGTACAAGGCGGCTTTGGAATCTTTGAAAAAAGCAACTGGTAGATGGTTGAGGTCAGCACGAGGGAGATCCACTTGGCGCATGTATTTTACAATCAGTTTACCACTGGCACGAAGGTTGAAATTGCTCATAAATTTGTGCAGAAGATCATCATCTCTGCTAATATCTGGGATTTTGAATTCTGCTAGCTCTGAATCCCACTCTGTGATTTCATGAAAAGATCCATGATTCTTTTCCATTTGTTCAGATGGGTAACTGGTGGAATTTTCAATTAAGCTTCTGCCTGTTTCCAACCCTATGGTGTCAGAATTTTCAAACCAAACACAAGTTAAAAAAAATATGAAGAAAAAAACATCAATTGTCCATGACTCCCAAAGATAAACCAGCCATGGTCACTTGGAAGTAAAAATCATCCCAGTTTTTGTACTTGCCTTCATTGTAAGTAAAATCCTCAGATGGTTGAAGACTCTGAATTTGATGACTGGCTTGACCTTGAAAATTTTGTTGGGTGCTTTGTGGATTGCATGGGTAAGCTGAATGCTCTACAAGGGATTGGACTTGAATGTTTTGAGGGGTCACTTGTGGTTCAGGAAGAGGTGAGTGGGTCCATAGTAGAGGCAACAGAGAGTCATCACAGTAGTCAAACTGCATGCTGGGCTGATTAGACAAACTAAGATCAGAATGGGTACTTTCAAACCCATGAGATGACATTGATTGAAATGGAGGCTCAGGAGTCAGGAGATTCTGAATGTGTCTTTCTTCAGAGGACACATGGTGGCCAAATGATGAAAGCCATGTCAAATCATCTATTTTTTCAAATTCAGAGTACAGCCACTCATTATGCAGTCCAGGCATGTTAATGAGATCATCCCAGGGATTTCCTACCTCATGAGGTGGTATTAATGGAAGCATTGGCTCTGAAGTGAGAACATTTGAATGGAGTGAAGCGGGCAATGTGGATGGGCAAAGGGAGCTGCAAATGTTATTGGATTGATTTCCTGCTAGGTGGTCTTGAACTCCAATCACCAAAAAATCAGTTTCACTGTATAAATCCTGAAGGGCTTCTCCCCCATTTCTCTTTCTCACCTTTGAGTCCTGATACCTCACTCCTGTCATGTGATACCTCACTCCTGTCATGTGTGGGGACACCAAAGGGTGAGGAAATATCTGAACCATGATTTAATGATTCCGGAATTGGAGTGGCAAAGTGGCCATCCTGCACTGTCATTGGTTGTTTGGCCACATGGGTTGACATGATACCAATTATGTCAACGAGTTCAGTTGATAAAAAGCGTAGAATGTAGATTAATCAAGTTAGCCAAACTGTTTCCCTCACCTGGATAGTCGCGGTCCACGCCCAGATCTTGCAATTGGGGGTCAATCTCAGAGAATTCAGATTGGTGAGGTACATGTTGACTTTCCCGAAGTCGCTTGTGATTCCCAAATTCTCCGTGGTTGAACCGGTGATGGTCGTTATGTGGTGCTAACAAATTCTCGTGGCTTGAATGGATAGCAGAAGCGAGATCATGACCTTTGGGTGAGCCCTGGAGGGCTGGATGAACCCGCACAAATCTCAGGGCAATGTAACAGCACCATGTCAATAAGTTGCGTGGAAGAGATCGTGCAAGGCTGCAAGGCATTTCCGAATGTGTTTGACTGGGGAGAGTCGGAGTAACTTATCGGCTGGGAGACCTTTATAGACACCAGCGTCAATTCCATTCAATCTTGACGAAGAGCTCTCAGTGGCAGGGATCAGGATGTAAGACATGTCAGGATCCAGCTTTATTGATATGAACTTTCTGTTGTGTGAGACGGAAAAAGATGATGATTGATTGCATTGGTAGGAAAGAGAACTATATATATATGTCTAGATACAAGCATGACTGCGCCGTAGTTGACTACACATAGGACTATTGGTATAAGCATACCAATGTCCTAACACTTCCGACCGGCAAGCTTTGGCGGCTGCGGAGGGGAGGATGGTTAGGGTTTAAGCATGAATCAAAAACCTGGTGTAACATTCAATGACGTTTCACGTCTTCTGAAAAGGTTTTGTCGGCTGCGATGACGTAGGATGATCAATCATCAGTTATGATGTTCCTCAAATTGTGGCAGAGTTGTGGTTCTTATTCGACTGTTGTTTTCCTCCCCCTTTCCCTGATCGGATTAATATAATAATTGATCTTTTCCTCAAATTAAGAGATTACAAATAAAAAAAAGTCTTATAAAATCATGTCAAATCTTCCTTTCCTTCTGGATTAAGACGAACCAAGTCTCTCGACAAGGTTTCATAGTCTTTTGTGTTACATTCAGGAGGAAATAGGTTCCCCCTCACACCTGGACACCGGGGCGAAACGCAAACTTGAATAGCGCTACAGAGATCACGTGCCGGTCATTAGGGCGCGCCGGTGATGTCATGGTAGGTGGCAGAAAACACAGTGGGATGCTACCGACCGATGTCCATGGACTCGGAAGGGATTCCGGGCGAAACTTGCGCACCCCTGCACCTGTAAGGCGGCTCGGGAACGGCTTCTTGATCGACCGCCTCAGGGACTTCACAGCTAGGTCACTGGCACATGGCTGCATAGATCACAACAGTTCGACCTAACGACCCTGGTCGTCATAAAGACGGTGCAGCTGCTAACACGCTACAAGCTCGATCCAAAAGTGTGAAAGGGTGCCTATTTCCTTCTCGAGGTGTAACACAATCACGAGGCGTCTGTACACAGATGTGCGCTCCGGTCATTCATACCCATCAAGGGGATGAGTGCTATGTGCGGCAGCCAGATAATCCTCCATGTCGGAAGGGAATGTACATCAGCTACATGTGCGTGCCCTTCCAACCTCCGGCATTTGCTAGTTATGTGGAAGGGCCGCGGAAGTTAGGGAGGGGCATTCAGCCACAGGGGAAGCGGCAAATGAGAATTGCCTTGTGGCAAACGCTGTTATACTAGTTACAGACTCATCAGTCTCCAGCTCACACTTACCAGTCCCCGCCACTAGTGCCTCACACACACCCCAATCAAGTCAACCCAATCAAATCCATCAACATCACACCTTCCCCAGTGCCTCTGATTCCCCCAATCACTCCTCACTATCATACAGCCACCTCCAAACCACCCTTATGATGAGAAAGGTATGCACCACAAACAATAATATGATGCTAATTTTTTCTTGATTATGCTGATGTTCTTGGGCTTGTGTGTTGATTCAAATTTCCACACCGTAAGCACCACAGATGGTGCAAAACATCAATATTTGCTGTGTGGTTCCATGAGCAAAACCCACTACCAACCAACCAAAAGAATTGGTTCAGAATAGCACACCAGAACACCAAAGAGATGGAATTGGTTCATTCAGCAGAAAAGAGAATTCAAATGAAATATGATGTAAAAATGTGCAACCATTCTGAAGATCCACCCAAAGACAACACTCATGAAGCCTCTTGGGCCTTTTTGGATGAACCTGAACTTGTTCATAACAAAGAAAAATTGGTTGAAATTAAAATACTCAAGCAGGAATTCAAAAAAATCACTTTAAAGGATATATTGAACCTGAATTCAGCTGAGTATGAGTGGGATAATGTACTAATTGAGGATCAATTACCTGGCAATGAACTAGCAAGTATTACAGAATTACCCATTTTTAGAACTGATAAGAGTTCCAACCATGTCAACACAAGTGTTTGGTATCCTTTCAAGAGAAAATTGGTGAGCTGAAGACTACCTGTTTTAATGTCTTACTTAGAAATTTTTATGCGGATGTCTAAATTTTTTCATAGTTTGAACTCAGGATCTCATGGCCTCCCTTATGCTTGGTCACACCCATTCTTTGATTTCTAGGATTATGTATAATAAACTTTGCTTGATTATGAGACTATGCAACAGGAATTTCCCCACATGGGAAACAGTTTGGGATTAAAGTTCTAGTATTTCTCAATTAGTGGTGTGCAAAATCATGTCTACAATGTCTAATTTGGAAATACCATGCTTTTCCCTCAGTGAAAAAATTATTATATCACATTTTATTATCAATTGTTTCAAGTTTTTGTTTGAGTGCATTTTCCAAGATAGCTAATGTGGGATCTTCTGCACAGGAATACTCTAATCCCCTGGTAACATCACATCTTTATTTTTATACAGAGCTCACACATGAGAGAAGTGAACAGTTTTTGATTGATTACTAAGACCAGAACCATAACTGAAAGAACAAAGAACTTAGAATGTGAAGAGAATGATAATGAGAATAAAAATGCCACATCCTTAAATTATAAAAAAATATGAAGGATTATAATAGGAGAGAAAATTTAGATCAGGAGATTCAAAAAAAAAAGTCTGGTCATTTCTCACCAAGGAGGATAGAAGCTAAGATGGGAAAGCTTGAGTTTTGAGGATTGCAAGGGTTGAGAGATATCTTGAGGATTGGATTATGGATAGGATAAAGAAGAAAAGAAAGATAAAGAAGAAAAGTAGATTTCAATTTTAGAGGGATGAAAGAGGTGATGCATGGAGATAATTAGTCAAAGATTGGAGGAAAGAATTATTTGGGAGACATTTCAGTCAGGTTGAGAATGAAAGGAGATATATTTGAATCAAAGTATCAATAAAGTTCTTGAGTCAGAGAGATGTCTATCAAGCTTTCACAGAGTGTCACAAATTTTCAACAAAGAGTCATATACAGTCAAGCAACTGGAAGTACTTGCACCATGCAAAAAGTGAGGGGTATACAAGCCAGGTGACATGAAGATAAATCCATCAGTAACTCAAGCAATAAAAACAGTAGAAAGTGATATGACTCCCTGATAAGGAAAAAGGGGCCATTATTATAATTTTGGATTATCATTCAAGTAATTCTGGAGTTTCAATGGATGTTACTGAATTTCACCTGAAATTTATTACCTTCAATTTTGGCATGGTGTTGTGAGATAGGAAAATAGGTCAATTTGTTCTTTTCAGCAAAAAAATCAATTCAATTTTCAATGGGCTAAAATCCAGCAGCATCCCAGCCTGTCACCACACATAAGCTACAATTTCAGATCCAGACTAGAATCAGCTGATGAATTCCCCATCCCTTGTGAGATGGAAGAATTGGAACCAGATGCAACCTTCTTACAAATTTTCCAGGTTCAATCTATCAAGCATGAAAGGATTGATAAGGAGAAATGGGTTGTGGTATGGATTGATATTTCAATTCATTAAAGGATAAATCAATATAGAAGAAATCTTTTCTCCAATTTTATGCTTTGTATTCCACATCTTCAGGAGTGGGCAAAGTCAATTCAGTGGGGCAAGCAACACATGGTGACAGAATAAAATTATTTTTTCACATCATGGATTTTGTCCCTGGAGGTGTTGATTCTCATTATGATATGTGAAAATTGATTAAGTCTAAACAGGAGTTAGTGGTGAATGTCAAGTTATGTATATTCAGTCAATTAACCATTCATTACAGAAGTTTTCTCCTTTTTACCTTTGGAATTCAGGACATGCAGGGTGTGTCAATTTCCAACACAACTGTCATTTTGGGAAATTCCAAATCTGGTCAAAAACCATTCAAATAGAACACCAGTCAACTGATTTCAAGGAATAGCAAGTGGAAGAATCAGATTCAAAGGAATTCATACTCAATTCAGTCTCCTCACATGTTCCTGCTCTCCACCAAATTTACTAAAACTTGACTTTGGTTACACCAATCCCAAGGGAGTGTTCTCCAACCCTGTCACATGGATTTTCAGTCTGTTTCAGTATTCCTTTCCCAGAAATTGATGATCTTTATGATGAATACCAAGAGGAGGAAGATGATGATCATCTTGAGAATTAAGATGATAATGAATAGCCTCCATTTTCTAACTGATCCACTTGTACAGTATCCTAAATTTCCATTTAATTTTTTTTGTTGATCCAGTTGTAAATTCTCCCCAGAATTCTGCACATTTAGCTCCTGTATTCATTCAGTATGTGAAAGAGAAATCATGCTCAATTTTATATAATTTTGTATTAATCATCCTGGTCTCTTGAAAAGGTAAAACAATTCTGATGGGACTTGAACCCATAAACTCAGCATTCCACTGACCAAAACACCAGAGTACTGTCTTTAAAAATCCTAAAAAAAACCCTCTCTGTGTCTCAAAGATAGGCTTAAATGGAAAAAATTATTTCCAGTATGAGTCCTTGAGTATTTGATTCCTGTATCATTATTTGTTTTTTATTTCTTGTCTTTTTTGTCTAAAATACTTGACAAATCCTTCCTGCCGCCACTTGGTAAAAGGAAAAAAAAATGATTTTTGTGCATCTTTCTATCCATCTTTTATGTTATCCTCCCAGAGAATTGTGACTGGTTGTGTCTTTCAAGTTATTCATCCTCAGAAGCATACCCCATCAGCAAGATTCTTAAAAATTATATTTGCTTGCTTTATAAATTGTGGCAACCTATCCACAATTAAGATCTCTCTCTTCATCCAAAAATTTTAAATGTGTATAATGGATTGCTTCTGATGAGACATCATAAGTTAATTGAAGCCTGATTCTTAGCCTGCCAACTTGACCATAAAGATGACTTGTGAACCAAATTCTCCTCAATCATCCCGCAGAGAATATTGCAGCAACCATCACTTCAAACTTCAGTGTGGCCAATAAAAAATATAAAAAAACATCATCTGTGGTTTATGTTTCGATTTTTTTGATTTTGAATTATTTTTCAATCAATGGATTTGGATGGGACAACAAGCAATTTACAGGTAGAAAATTTTGATTTCATGTATTGGCAAAAACTATTTTTGAAAAAGTGAAAAATAAAATTATGGAAAAAACTATATTCAAAACTCTTGTGTGCTGTGGTATGCACCCAAAGAAAGAGAAGATCATGGGTATTTTGTAGGTCCTAAAGGTGTGAACCTAGGTCAATGGCAAGGGGGTGAATTGGGTTTTGCAAGAAAAATACCAAATATTTGTCATTTTAAACCAAAGGACTAATCTACACTGTGTATTCTTCCAAGAAAGTCCCTCCCTGACAAGAGGGTTCTCTTTGTGACCCCTACCTACGGCTGGTGCAGGGCTTGGGTTAAGTTAATGCCTTTACCCACTATCACTACTGGCTTGAATCTTTTGCTGCACACTGCTTCCAAAGCTTTTTCTGCACACTGCTGTTGTCAACCACAGAGTTAATATCACCATACCTGATATTACCCAAGTAGTTACATAAATGATAATCAAATGATTCATTAGAACAAATTATGTAATAATTTTTTATAATTGCAGAATCACTCTAGTACAACATTTACTTTATTTTATTCTTCTGAATATAGTAGAAATAACACTTTAATGTTTATTTAACTGTTATTTACATAGCAATAACCTTATCTGAACCTTATTTCAATGTATCATATTAATTATGCATAGTTTGGCTGCACTCCTCCCCACCACCTGCATTCTATTGATTTCTGGCACTCCCGCTGCCATGGATTTCCACTCTCCGCTTCACCAACCCAATGCATCTGCCTCACCACTCAGGCCCCCGGCCAAATCCCAAACCCTCAGACTCCTCATCCCGGTCTTTATTGCCCCTGTAGCAACCCTAGTCCACCCAACTCTCCTCCAATGCCAGCTCAAGCCCCTGAAATCTCCTAAGTACCATTGCCAACTTTCTTCCCACATTCTCTCCATGCTCTCTGAAATCAACTTTCCGTCTGTACTTTCTATGTTGCTAACAAAAGCAAGTACAATATTCCACTCAGCCCACAAAAAAGCTCTGAAGATAATTTCCTTTATTTGTTGAGCCACTTCAGCTTTCCATCTACACCATGCCATCAGCACCTCAGGGTCACACCTCTACTTCTGGGCCTTACATATCAATACTACACAATGTAGCATCCAAATACAAGTTGATGGTCACATGTATAATCAGCCTTCCTTGGGTATTGGTTCTCCAAGGATTGGGTAAGGTTTATATCTTGGTTTATCCATTTTTTTCTGTGTTCAAATGGACTGAAATTAGTTGAGTTAGGTATGATACAGGTTTATATGGGATGTTGAGGGAAGATTTTTCACCATTTAGTTTGTGGCCGCATGCCTTGCTTAAGCTTCCCAATGCAGGGAGCTTTATTTTTGGATAATTCAAAGAGAAATCAGCAAAATTTATTTTTTTAAATTGACTTTATTTGAAGTGCAGAGTTAGAGGAGTTACCAATTTCAATTGGGTGGGGATGTCTTTGAAAATGTTGGCTTGGACACAACTGTCTTGGATTTTTTTTGAATCTAAAGAAAAATTTTGTCTGCTTTTTAATTCCACTAGTTCAAATATTTACTGGTGCTTTTTATTTGCCTCCAAAATTTGTACTTATAGGTCAGGAATCAGATCTTTGCACCATTTGAAGCATTGAGAAATCCGAAATATATTCTCCAACATGTATATTCTGGATAAAATTCCAGGTATTTATTGAAAAAGGTATTGGCCAGCTCCAGTTTTGAAAAACCATCAATTGCATTCAGTTTCTAGGATATATGTCTCAAATCACTTCCACTAATATCTGCTTCAAGTTGTTTAACAAGTTTATGCAGCACACTCTCCTTAAAATCAATTTTCATCTTCATCAATTTTCTTATGCATAATCATGATTTTTGAGGCCATCCAAATGGGGAAGCTCAAGGTTGGCCAAAGAAAATACCATGTTTAGTTGAGTGTATTCTGATATGGACATCAAATTGCAGATATGGCCTAGGATTAAGTAGGCAAGGAAATGTTGCCCATGATCATTGGAGAAAATTTCTAACTCATCCAAAAATAAAATCAGTCCAATTTGGAGGCGTGCTCACCTCCTTGAATTGGCAAGGAAACTAGGAAGAGTTGAGATGTCTTTCTAAGGATTCCTCACATTTAAAAAATGTGGATACCTCTGGTTTATTTTAAAAAATCAATTGGTCCCAATCCATCTCAGGCTCAGTGTCACTTTACTTTGCATTCTGCACAGAAAAAAGCTTTAGAAAAGTTTCTTGTGCAAAACTAATAATATTTCCTCATCAGATTCCTCAAACTGGTGTCACAAAATCCAAAGAGACTAGCAACATAGTATGGCTGGGATTGCTGAATCTGTTGTGCTTGGTTTAAGGAATGGAGGAACACATAAATATGCTTGACTTTAAAATGGCTTAAAACTTATTTTAAATCTTTTCTGTATTCATTTGTGGCTTGCATTTGGCAATTCAGGAAAAATTATTGCCTTCATCGCAAACCATCTTCACTGACATTAAATCCTGCTGCAAACATCTTAATCAGTTACACAATGCTTAATTATTTGCTGAAATGTCATTAATTACCTTCTGGATGATGATAAATTGTTATAAAAGAGTCAAGATTCAATTTTTGGGGAGTTTTGATTGAAAAGAAAGAGGCCAGATAGATTAGGGTGTTTGTTTTTATTAGAAAAATGCAGAAGGTTTTTTTCAATTTTGTTTTATGGGTTTTATTTACAATTATTTTATTTTATTTTGTATTTTATTTAGTTTTTTATTGATTAATTTATTTAGAGGGGGGGGGGGGGCGGG
>SMGU01004333.1:0-10527 GCA_004348175.1 Puccinia novopanici
TTCCCACATTTAGCTCCCGCGGCCCCAATTTCATAAGCCACCGGGGGTGGTATCCGGGATGTCAGTTGCCTTGGGAGCTTGCTTGAGCTTTAGTGGGGTGCTAGGCCTGGCAACCCACTACCTCCCCATCCAACATCAACCAATATCCAAACCGTACCAATATATCACCCCCATTGAACTTCCTTCCACCAAATCTTCCCCTCAAACCTTTCAAAAAAAAATTCCAATGGCTCCAAATTCCATATCCAAACCTGTTGATCTCAACTATTCCCAATTGGACAGCTCTGGCAAACAGAATGAAAATGACACTCTGGTTGGGACCAAAGGAAACGAAAAGAAGAACGAAAAAACAAAAACACCTTGCCAGCAAAACTACTCCGACAAGGAAGATGTGCAATTGTGCACAACATGGCTTGAGATCACTCAAGATCCAATCCTTGGTGTGAATCAGGCCAGGGACGGCTTCTGGAACCGCGTCACTGAGAAATACATCAAGGCAATACCTGATCCACCGCAAACGGTAGTTGGGCTGAAGATCCGATGGGGCACCCTTCAAGCCTCCATCAATAAATTCTTGGGATGCATTAGACAGGTCAACCATACCAATCAAAGCGGCACAACCAACGAGGATTGTCTGACCTATGCGCTGCGACTGTACTCGGAGTTATACAAAAAATTCTTCACTCACCTCAACTGCTACAACATCCTTTCAACTGCGCCAAAATGGAATGAATATTGCTCCAGCTTAGAGCAAAAGCACAAAAACACAATTACAAACAAACAAAAATGTCTTCCAAATACATCTAGCAAAGTGGGAACCTCAATCCCATCAACTCCAGCCCCTTCTTCAGAACCACCCAAACCCCTTGACGCTGTGGACCAAGAGTGTTCTACCTCCAACAATGATGATGAATCCATAACTGATGGCAAACGACCGATGGGGCACAAGCGCGCTAGGACGGAGAAAGAGCGATCTACCTGGCAATTCAACTTGGCAAAGGCGCAGGCGGAGATGGTCATACAAACGCAATGACAAAACGACCTCCTTGAATCACAAACAAAGGCAATGAAATCGCTTGCTGAAGACTTGAGGTCAATGGTCAAAGATTCCTTCATGAGCAAGGACTTCTCTCAAATGGACGATTGCGTGAAGAAGTATTATGAACACAAAAGAAATGAGTTCTTTAAACAGTACAACATTGAATGAATCGGGTCATTTTTCCTTATTTCCTTACTTTAATTTTTTATGTCTTCTTTTCTTTTCTTTTTGTCTGTGAAGTCCGAACCCGGGGCTCTCTTTTCTTTTTATTTCCATCCAATGATTTTATCTCTTCTTGCCTCACAAGTCTCGGTTGTATGTTTCACCTCAGCTCTTGACATGAATGATGAATGATATTGCAAGCATGCCTTTTTAATCACCCAGAAATAATGCAAGTACAAAAAAAAAAAGAAAAAGAAAAAGAAAAAGAAAAAGAAAATTAAAATTAAAATTAAAATTCCAATTGCCCTTTCAAAGACCAAAGGTGTTGAATGAGGTTGTTCCTCAACTCGTAATGTAAGGTGTGGTTGTGCAGTGCCTGAAAGTTGGCAACAAATTGCAAAAAGGATGCAGACCTCACTGGTTGGGTTTGGTGACCACTGCCAAGGTGAATATATCATGATTGTAATCTCCTTCGTTTAACAGGTCATCCTCAATGATCATGTGGGTAGAATGACACAAAATGTCATTATTATCTGAAGATTAATCGGACTCTACCCTTGTGCCGGCCTTGCCACAATCGCGAACTGAGCCTGTAAGACACCAAAGGCCCGTTCAATGTCCTTCCTGGTCGCTTCCTGCATTTTTGCAAAATGCTGAAGACATTTGCAATCAGCTATTGTCCCCAGATAAATAAATAAAAAGGCAAAAAAAAAAAAAAAACCTTTCTATCAAGTCCCTGAGGTTTGGATATGGTTTTGACGAGTGTTGACAAGTCTGGGTATATCCTGTCAGCCAAAAAATACCCCTGAGAATATTTTCGTCCATTAACTGTGTATTCACACTTTGGGTGACTCCATTAAGGAGATTCTTGAAGAGTGGAGAGTGATCAAGTATTGTGATGTCATTGTGTGACCCGGGTAATCCAAAAAACATGTGCCAGATCCACAGATCGTAGGAGGCAACGGCCTCAAGAACTATAGTGGGAGTCTTCCAAATCACTGTATTAAATTAGCACACAACTCAGATAGCAAATAAGAAAAAAATCACTCCCCTTTTCTTTCCATATACTGCCCGGCCCACGCAGTTGGGCAGTTTTTCCACTCCAAGTGCATGCAGTTGAGAGACCCTAGCATGCCTGGAAAGCCCCTTTCCTTTCAAAAGCCAAAAGTCGTTCAACATCTTCTTTTGTTTAAATATCCTTTGCATACACTTGGATGATCACTTGACAGAACTTGTTGAGACATTCAAGAGTCGTGCTTTCAGCTATTTGAATGTATTCATCGTTTATGTCGGCTGCTCCTCTGTATGCCAGCATTTGTAACGCAGATGCCACCTTTTGAATAGGATGCAACCCGAGTTGTCCACATGCATTTCTCTTCTGAAAAAATATTTGTTGTACTCTGTGATGGCATCGGTAATCTTCAGGAATAGGTCTCGTGAAATTCTGAATCTTTGTTGGAAAACATGGGCTGGATAGAGTGGGGTAGGGGAGAAATAATGCTGAACAAGTGTTCTGTACGCAGCTGAAAATTTACGTGGCAGATTGGCTTCCCGTCCAGGTTGTGATCTGCCAGGTTTTTTTGGCCAAGATTTGTGTTCTTCTTCATCAAGGAGGACCATCATCGACGTGAGCATCATCATCTGGTGGTTGTGAGTTGAATTAGAGATAATCAAGGTTCAAGATTGGAAAATATTGGGGAGTTGATTGCTGTCCATGATGTTGTTGGTGGATAAAAGAATTGGGCTGGGGTCTCTTTGGTAAATGTGCTTTTGGCTCCCAATATGCCACCGCCGCTGGATGCGGGAGGCAAAATGCTGCAGAGGGAAGCTAATGCAAACCTTTGGCTCCCATATATAGCTAGTAGCAGTAGCTCTCCTGGTGGAGATGCTCTAATGAGAAGATTTTAGCTCCAGCCGTTTTCATTCGTGATTTCATCATTGGCTGAGGTATGGATACAAATAAAGAAAAAATTATCAAGATGTCAATAGTCGGGTTGCAAATAGGAGATAAAGAGAAAATTTACTCGGGCCATTGGCAAGGGGTACAATTGATAAGATGGGGAGGAAGCTGGGCATAGTTGATGGGGGACTTTGATAAGTGTTGAGCGAAAGATGAGTGTGCCTGCGCGAAACATATTTAAGTCTTTGATTCAGAAAACAACTGTATGATTAAGATGCAAATTAACAAAAAGATTCACCCCAGACAGGAAATGCAGGCCGTAGGGAGGAGGCTTGGGTTAAGTTCGGCGGGTGAGGTGATGACTTTTCGGGGGTTCCATCCCCCGATTATGCGGTGGACCCGAGCAGCCTTCCATTTCCATGCAGTTCCACTGACTTTTTCCACTCTGAAAACTTCTCCGAACCATTCAGTATCAACCCAACCAACGACAGCATAACCCACGAAGAAAGCAACATGGGACCCACTGGCTACCCCGTCCCGCCGCCCTCGTACTCCGGACAACCCAAATCTCCCGACCAAGAGCCACTCTTACCTCCCAGCCCGGACCGCATCGACAAACGCCGTGATGGCGCCGGCTGGGCGCAGCCCAACCTCCGGAACTCCTGGAGCGACCAGGCTCAGCCCGGCGATATCCCTGAAGACTTCCTCATCGGCGTCACCGTCTCTCAATCTAGTATTGAAATCAGAATGGCTTTCATTCGAGCAACTCCTTCTGGCCTTTGATCAGGTCACTGATTTGAATGTCATCCTTCACTCGTTTTTTAGTTAGAACTTTCCCACATTGAGAATAGACATTAACTTCGAGGACCTCGATCTTTTATTTTATTTTTTTTGCCGTTCCTTGGCGGATTGTAGTTCAATTCTTTTTCTTCAAATTGCAGCCACTACGATTGTGGCGAGCTTGATGCGATTGGACAGTTGCCGGGCCTTACTTTTAGCGCACTCATGGGTTATCTTCATCCCGCTGGTCGGAGCGGTAGTCAGCATGTTGGTGCTATTTGTCAAGCATTCTTCGCCGGCGAATTTGATCCTTCTGGCATTGTTCACCGTGCTCGAGGCCATGGGACCGGGGCCGCCGTGGCATTCGTGAATACCATCATCATCCTTGAAGCCCTTGTCTTGACCGGTTTGGTCTTCATCGGTTTGACCTTGTACACCTTACGTGAGCCTCATTACCCCTTCTATCTGCCGGCAGCACGTGCTCTGCTGATCTATCCACACCTCGTACGTAGAGTCGAAGCGGGATTCAGTGGATGGGCCCTACTTGGGTACTGCCCTCATGGTGATGATCTTTTCATCCTTTCTCACCATCTTCTTCCCTCTGAGTCGGACGATGGATGCCGTTTATGCCGGGTTCGGCACGCTCGTATTTTCGGCCTACATTGTGTTAGTGTTTGTTTGGCTCTATTGGCTGAAGATCCATGTGATACTGAAATGCCTGGATCATGATAGCTTTGACACTCAAATGATCTGCAAGCATCTCAGTCCCGACGACTGGGTGGTTGCCTGTGTATCGCTGTACCTCGACGGTGTTAACCTCTTTAGTAAGCCATTCCAGCATGCTTTACTCCAGTTCTTCGAGCTGACTCCATTCTTTCCTTCTCTTCACCGCACCAGTCAACATTGTTCGCATCCTTTCTGACCTCCAAGAGCGTTAGAATTGACATGATCGCCACGAGTAAGATATACACGCAACCCTTCACCATACATTTCGTACCACCGTATTGGCGTTGTTGGAGTCGGAAAACAGCGATTTTGTGGCGAGCGATTCAATCAGAGATCACTGGGCGATTACCCACGACCTTTTCAAGAGACCCCCCCCTCTCTCATGATGCATCTGACCGATATATTTTCCTAGAATGCTTCATTCTCTGTTCCCTTGTTTTGTCTCGTTTTTCTCGTCCTTCCATGTAAACACATACACGCATGTCTATTATCACCTGCTCGTCCCCACAAAACTTACCTTAGCTCGGCCCGCTTTTAACAGGCTTGTCTCTTCTCACTCGGCCTTGATGTAAACCACATTGCTCTCCTCTCCGTGTAAGGGAAGTCCCTCTGAAGGTCATGATATGGACCATATCTGAGCGCCCCCCATCCTCCCATTGAGCATGCCAACGTCGGTAGGATGATGCTGTTCTGCCAGATTTTCATTATCATCCGCTCCTCAACGCTGTGTGAGGGTCTGACCCGTTCGTGTGATCATCCCAGGCGCGGCAGAAAGCGCACGGGTTCAGAGCCGGCTTTCGTTCGGAATATCTCGATCTAATTCTCTCTCTTGGGTGCTTCAGAGAACTGGACGCACGGTCTATCCACCTTGACAGCTTTCTTCTGGATGCGTCAACCATATCACAAGGCACTGGTGCTTTCTCATAGAGAGAAAGGATTTGCCCAGGGCCTCAATCCATTGTCTTCTGGTCACCACAAAACCAAGAAGATGGGAATATAATATCTGCCGTTATGGACTCGAAGCGCGCATGGATGTTTGGGCAGCAGAAGGGGCGCCGCTTGGCCTCACAGGACACACACGAGCCACGTCGTCGGGCGAAAGAAGAGGAGGTCTCCTGCTTGTCCTGCTCCCAAGGAACTCGAGCTTCAAGTTCGAGGCAGGAAACACGGATTCGGAAAACTTCAACAACCACGCTTTTATGCAAGAGAGGCCATGCACGTCCATGTCTACACAACCAACATTTCCTCTGGTTCCAGTCTTCAAGATTCCGATATGTAACCCCCCCCCCCCTTCTGCTCTCTGCCCGCCTTTTTGTACATCAACATTTAGAACACTTAATGCAAAATATATATCCACATTTCCCTCTCAACAATCCATCTTTTCTCCCGCGTTGATGGTGTTATAAAGAGTCTTGCTTTGTCAAACGTGCATTGTATATCGTATGTGAGGTGAGAGATGATAAGCTAACAGAGATCATAAACAGTCAGTCGTTCCATAAAAAAGAAAAAGCAGTTAAGAAAAGTAGACAGACAGAGGAGCAAAAGAGATCTATCAGTATGAGAGCGCCAGATAAAAGGAGCCAGAGATTTGAAAAAAAAAAAAAAAAAAAAAAAAAAAAAAAAAAAAAAAAAAACTGATCCAAAAAAAAAAAAGTGAGGTTGAGTAATCAAGATGGAAAAAATCGCCTGATAGAAATACATCACAGTACAAGTGCGCTTGTGAGGAGAAAAATGGACCACAGGCCGGTTCTGAAAAATGCATGTGAGAAGAGTAATAGATCAAGTGGAAGGGCGGTAGTCATGACGAGGAAAGGGTGTTCGAATGGTCGTTTCCAAGGTCGAACATAAGAAGAAATAAATAAAAATATCTATGTATCGAGTCCTCGAGGTCACGTTTAGTTGAGATTCAATGGGTAGGAGGGAGTATTTCATCTTGATATTCGTGATAGCTTTACAGAGTGAATGAAGTCTTGAAGTCTTAGGATCCTTGTTCCATTAGATAATGATTTCCGATCTTGTTAGCAGTCCTTTGATCGAGAAAATGATAGCAATAAAGTTTCCTGAGATATTCTGTCGAGCATCATCAGCCATTTCTGATGTACCATAGCGATCCAATTCCACTGAGAGACACATACCGTGAGTGCAGATAGAGGAAGCTCCTTTGGTTCCAATTAACTTGTGGTCCCCATCGGTTTTCGTCAATGGTTCTCACTTTGTTGGATTTGTCAAAAGATTGGGGCTTGATCATCAAAGAAAAGGCTTGATTGATAATACAAATCTATGACCGAAGGGAAGAAAAAAAATATCATCAGAAAAAAAAAACTAGGTTTGCGGGTTTCCCCCTGTGGAGGAAAAGGCAGAAAAATAATTACCGCAACTAAGACCACCCAAACAAGATTACTCCCCAGGATGTTCGACGAGATGCTGAAGGCGTACAGCGAGGTACCAAAGATAGGAGCGACAGCCTGAGCGAAAGCGCGCACGCTCTATGAAGGGCACAAGAGTCAGTTCATGAGGATGATGACGATGGACAAAGTCTCAGTACCTGAGTCATCCCATTTAGGGTGCCAAGCGCTTGCGTACTCGGCGACAACATCGTAGTCATCATCAGCGTGCACACTGAATGATTCATTGCGTTCGGATCGAAACCATTCAATATAGTCAGCATCGGATTATGTCCCATTGGTGCTTGCCCTCAACTCAATAGACCTACCATAGCACATGGTAGTTGGACTTCTCAGTATCATAATCGCCGACATGAAGACCACCGTGGATGAGACCTTGTTGCCGGGGGCTGAGCGCACCACACCAAAAATAAAATCGTAATTAATAAAAAGTGAGAAATTGAAATAGTTCTTTTCCTCTGAAAGAGCACGGTGTGACGCGGCGGGTGATGTCAAAAAGGGAAAACACACGCACATCGAGCAAGGTAAGTGACGAGTGGTGGACAGATAGTAGTTATTGTGAAGAGTCCTAGCGTCCACTGAAAGACCCTGAGAGCACCGATTTTTCTTTGCAGAGCTGGGAAGACCCATAGCTGAACAATAATCATTCCAAAGCCGCTAGTACTGAGCATGAATCCTTCAGATCCCAATAAAAAATGCCTGAGTTGAATTCTTCTGTGTAGTTGGTGTACATTGACGAGGCGCTATGCTTACCGATATCATCTAATCCTAGCCCCAATCCTCCATTTTCGATTGCTGGAAACAAGAAAACAACTGAGATGAGTTTTTCAACATATGAAAATCAAGTGAGACGATGGCGATGAATGAATGGAATCAACAGACTGGTGTGACCGTACAGAGGAACGATGGCTAGCCAGGCACAGTTGTGGAAGTGCATGAACCCGAGGGAGAGGAGAACCATCAAAAGTGGCTGGGTACAAAGAGAACGGATCGAGGGAGGTTTCGTGGGTTTCGCCAAGATCGGCGCAGAAGGCTCGGTCGCCATCGTACCATAATCGACTCGGCGATCGTTTTCTGGGGCGATAGAACCAGGCGTCTTTTTTTTCGTTGCTAGCGTCTGGTAATGGACGGTAATAAGTAGGATGAAAGAAGAACAGAGAGGAAATTAAACGGTTTGTCACGATGTTCCAAGAAGACCTCTTAGGTATGTTTCACGAACTAACTTCTTCCATAAAAAATATTCCTACGATGACGGCCACGAAGTTGAGAAGGCCGCCAGCCAAGCAAGGGAGGAAGTAAGGATACTCAATAAAGAGTGCCGATTTTCCAAATAAGTTGGGATATTGTTGAGCGGGTAAGGATAGATATCCACCAAGGATCGGTCCGATGATACTACCTATTGCCTAAAGTACAATCAGAGTGGGTTAGGTTGTGCTGCCGCGGCGACACGAAAAGGCCAGATGCAGTCTTACATAACACATGGGCAAATAGGCGGCGGCACTATACATTTCAACCAGAACGGAAGATATTGATAAGTGCCATTTTGAAAGAGATAGTCAGAGAGAAGAAAAAAAAAACCAACTCCGCAAAGTTCGTAGAATCCGTGATTTCGCCAACAATACTCTGGAAAACGCGAAAAAAAGGGAGAATCAGATTGGACAAGCTGGGCAGAGTTCCCAAAGGAAAAATGTGCTCCTTTTGATTCGCGGAGGATAGTGAGTATGTACGCGGAATACGAACCTGGAGGATGGCAACGTTACCTAGAATTGATTGGAATATTAGTAAGAGGTGCGGAAGATGGAAGTGAAGAGAGAGAGAGAACGGGAGAGGACGTGTACCATTCATCATGCCGGCGAGAGATCTGCAGATAATCAAGCCAATGTAGGTCTTTTGTAGCCCAAACAAGACTCCAAAGACGGCTAAGCCCAACAGGCCGGTCAACATCACGGGCTTGCGTCCGATGTTATCCGATAACCTCCCCCAAAAGATAGCTTTTGCATGCGTTGAAGAGGTTCAGTAAATTAGACCGGACAGGAAGCTTCTTTGTATGACAAGGGCACATGTGCTGACCGGTGAATAATTGTGCAATGGCAAACAAACCTGGAATGATAAGGAGAACATGAGCACCATCTTCAAATGAAGGATATCTGGCTAGTTAGTATTGGATCGATGTTTACTCACTTTCAATGACCCCAGCATAGTAACCAATCTGTTTGGGATCCTCAGAGACCTTCAAATCCTCCAACATTTGACTGGATGGGTGGTTTTTCATGGATCGGTTTTTATGAACGGAGAGTGAGAGTTGTGAGTTACTTACTTGATGAAAGGAAATATCAAGGTATACGCGATGGGCTCTGCAAGTATTTTTTTTTTTTTTTTTGGGGGGGGGAGGGAGAGGGAGGAGAATCAGTTGGATATATGCAATGATTTTTGAGTACATGAAACGCACTGACCAGATGTTCTCATTACACAGATGATGAGGATTTGTCTGATGGGCAACGGGGTACGGGCAGGCCGCGCTTGAGGATTCGGCCGATTAGAATGAGATCCTTCGGCGAGTAATGGCGGAGCATGCTGTAGGTTAATAGATTGATTAGTTTCTATTTGGTCAAGTTGAGCTGGTATGGATCAATACTTACTTGATGAGGGTCCTCGTTTGATGGCAACAAAAGTTCCCGTTCGTTTGGAGGCATTTCGCTTGGTGTCCTGTTCGTAGTGGTTCTGGTTGAGAAAAGCGGTTTGACTGGGAAACTCAGCGCTCATCAGTTCTTCCGCCTCGGAGAGCTCAGGTCGGAGTTTTTTTTAAGTTCACTACTCCGATTCATCCGCCAAGCCCTCGAAGGATCCGAAGGGTCTCTCACCTATCGCCGCGGCCAATTGTCCTGATCAATAATAATAAAAAAGCCGCTATACTGACACCACGGGCGCAAAAAATAATTGACCCAACGAGCTCATTGAACAGGGCAAATTCGGTTTCCGTGTCGGAGACGCTTTTCAATTTTTTGTTTGCGCCCGTCGTGTACTTATCGAGTCTGCGTGAAAGGATCTACAACATCTATAGAGTTCTATGCACAAGGTTGGTAAATGCGTCCTCGGTACTCCTACTAGGCTACTCCGAATCCCGATAATCAATTCACCCCCCCCCCTCAAACCTTGCGTCCTCCCAATGATTGTCGAATAAGATCACCATACAAGTCAATAGAAAGAGCCAGTTAAGAAAAAAACTTAACAATAAAGAAAGCGAGACAGCAAATATGTAAAATTTCCAAAAAACCGAAAACAAGTTAATGAAAGTAAAAAAATTCGGGCCTTGTGGTGGTTAAGTGCGCCTAAGCGCTTTCTAAGGACGTCCGCCAGTTGCTCAGTCGTCTTGATCCAGCAAGGCTTCAGATTTTCCTTCCTGATGACTTTTGCTTGAATAGGAGAAGGGTATTTGACATGCGACCCATCTGATTTGAAGGTGCGACCCACCCCAGCGTGATGAGGACGTCAGGGTGGGTCGCACCTTCAAAAAC
>SMGU01004334.1:0-11056 GCA_004348175.1 Puccinia novopanici
GTCATTTTCCCACTGCACCCAGTGTCATCATCACTTATCAGTAAGTCACCTCTCCTGCTAATCTTTCTCTTTCTGTTTCACTCTCTCCTCACTGGGTGGTCCTGAACCACCCCTACTACTTATCTGTTTCTTTCCCTTCTTCTTCATCACCCTTCCTGTTTTTCTGTGGTTTTTATCATCAAAAAAACCACATAGGTTTCCAGTTAAAGAGTCTTGGGTCAACTCCCTAAAAAACCTAGGACCTGGTCTTGATTCCATCATACCAGTGAACCTTCTGTTGAGTCATCCAGAAGAGACCCTCTGTTGAGTCATCCAGAGGAGGCTAGTGTTTACACAGCTTCTCCAGTCCTCATAGAGTTGAACTGTTGAGACTTCATCACTCCTGTCCCCAGCTTTACAAGCTTAGAGATAAATCAGTAGAGTTAATAAAAAATAAAAACATAGCTTCTTTTCTTTCTTTGCCTTGTTATTTAATTTGTATCTTCTTTCCAAGAAATACAA
Source organism: Puccinia novopanici (assembly GCA_004348175.1). NCBI lineage: Eukaryota > Fungi > Basidiomycota > Pucciniomycetes > Pucciniales > Pucciniaceae > Puccinia > Puccinia novopanici. The sequence goes on from SMGU01004334.1 coordinate 502, forward strand.
ATTACTTGACAAACCTTTGTGTCCTGTTGTCACTCTAGAGACACAGGCTCACAGGATACCCTTTGCCATAAGGATGGCAGATACTTAATGTGCAAGGGTGACTTGGGTGTCAACTTTGGCATCAGTTGGGAGGCCGATTGCATTGGGATCAATGGCCATCACATGTTTATTCCCAGTGAAGAGGGCTTCATCCTTTTGGATGATGAGTTCGGCATACCTGTGAATGGAATGACAGTCAGTTCCCACTCAAAAAATGAGGACGATGCAGCTCAAGGGGATAGGACTCACACAAATTGGAACACACGGGATCGGCTGTGAAGGTCCTGTAGTTTTCAATCAATTATCTCCCAAGTACTCATGGGATTTGCAGGGTCTGGATGGAATACTTTATGTGCAATAGCAAGGCGTAAAAAGGCAAGGCGGATCTTGGCGGTCCCATTGTAAGCAAGACAGATTGATTCGGTGGATTGGAGTCAATTGCGGCTCCCCATGTTACGGTTGATCTGTTTGGAGAAGCAAGCCCTTCAGAAGGGGGTCTGGGGTGAATTGGGATCCGATAGCCACTTACCAGAACAATAAGATTGGCCAGTCTGGGAACTGGCCCTCCAATTGGGTGTGAGTTGATTGACTTAAGATTAGAGAGGAGCTACAGGGGATGGATCATTAGAGGAAGGTGGTCCACAGAATCAGGCATAGGATGACTCACCAAGTTTCACAGTTGGCCTCACTCATGCTTGAGTAAGCTGCGCATGACAGCCACCACCAATAATTGTGCTTGGGGGTCATTGGGATAACCAGGGGTAAGGCATGGCCCCAAATGCCGGGGGTCAGGGGTTTGTCCCGACCCCTGACCCCCAGGGCTCAGGGGTCAGGACGGCACTTGGCGTACCCCCAGACCCCCGGGGGTACAAAACTTGGATGACTCAGACTGTGCATTGTCACTTGTCAGATGACAGAGGCACAGTGGCACTAATTTAGTAATTTGAGTCCACCGCTTAAATCACTTATATATCTTTCATTTCATTTCAATCATGCCTTTTTTTTATTTTGTCGTGTGTTTTATGTAAATACAATCTTAAATTTCAATCACTATTCTTAGATTTTAATCACTATACTCATGAGTCTGGAGGGAAGAGAGCAAACGAGAGGGAAAAAAGAAAAAAGAAAAACATTCAAAATTGCCCGTTGAAGGACTGAAACCAGTCCTTCAAGCATAATAATTGTTTGACTGTTTGAGGCTTGAGAGCCGATTGTTGCCAAGAGACGACACGGCGCCCCTTTGAGAAGACTCGTTTGGAGGCTGCACTTGTTGCAGGAATTGAAAGATATTGCCGTGCCATGAGAGCCAGTTTTGGGAAAGATTTCTGGCGGGTAGCCCAGTAGGGAAGGACAGGCACGCCCTCAGCCTCCAAATCCTCCTGTAGATAGCGAGCAATTTCGGCTTGAATTCTGTCGATCTCGGGGGCTGGTTGGTACAATGCCGAAGCAAAAATTCCTTTGTGGTTTGGACCAATACCAACAGCTGTCTGAGTATTGGTTGATTTGTTAGTCTCAGGAAGGTTATTGTAAAATGTTTGAGCTTCCAATTTGAAAATGGAGACAATATCAGCACAAGACACATTGTAATTCTGAAAGATGAAGTCCTCGTGATTCTTCCAGAAAGTGGTCTTGAAATTGGGATCCAGTACCATCGAACATAAGTAGATGGGTTTCTTGAGAGCTTCTTTCGAATATTGATCAATCTTTCCTATCATCTAGTCGGCTGGTCCAATGAGCTGCTCCTGATTGTAAAGTCCCCGCCGGGCTGAATGTAGATGCTGGATTAAGACGAGATAGACCGGCAGTGCGGAGTTGAGTGTTGGATACTTTGAGGCACACAGCATGTCTGTGGCCTTGCTGAGGGGTTCCAGTAGTTTCATAATATTTCGAGCGTGATCCCATTTGGAAGGGGATGAAGAAAAACCAGCAGTTTCGGAGTTCTGTTTGCAAAAATGATCACAACTTTTTTGAAGAAAGAGAGCCCGTTGGAACATGGAGTATGTTGAGTTCCAACGGGTTAGGACATTGATTTCAAGTCCCTTAACCTTGCGTTCATGAAGCTCCGGTTGGAATGAGTGGACCGCGATTGCAAATTGCTCTCGTTGTTGAGGCAAAAAACGGACCCAGGTACATAGGCCATGTACCATCTTGGTTATTGTTTTGGAATTAATGTTGGTGCTGTCGGGAGGTGAGACCAAGAGGCTGATGTTCATTGGATTTGGCTGGCTTTCAGAATTGGTGTTGTTTTTGGCCATTGACACTTCCTTGCCATCACAATGGTCTTCAGTGGAGCCAAGAGCCGAGATGCCAATTTTGGCAGCCAGGTTGATTACATGGGCAACACACCCAAGGATGTGTTGCGAGCTATTGAAATGAGGAATCTGTAGGTCGAGTTCACAAGCCATTTTGGCATTGACTGACGTGTTATCTGCTGTGAGGGTGTGTAGCTTGTCGACTATGTTGTATTTGCTGAGCGTCTAATAGAAGAGATTGGCAAACTTTTTGTCGCTATGAGTGCCTGGGAACACATAATAAAAATAAAATATGATAAATGTAATGAATAGTTAAAAATTAAGAGAAGATAAATGACATACCTTCAACGTGAGGGACCCCAATTGTTAGGTCATGCATCTCAAAATTTTTGTTGACAAAGTGGGCTGTGACTGCCATGAAGGCAGTCACATTGGGGGCAGTCCATGCGTCTTGGGTAAACAATATTGATAGTTGTTTGGCCAGGTAAGATTTCTTGATTGTTTCCTCCGACAAATGATACATACGAGTGGTGTGAGTTGCAATCGCGGCCTGACTGGTTGTTTTGACAAGGGGCATTGCCGATTCATTAAGGAGGTGGACAAGATCTTGGAACAATTTGCGTTCAAAAAAGGCAAAAGGCAAATCACAGTTGGCAATCATGTAAACCAACACCGACTTGAGAGTCTCATTGTTGAGCTCAACCTAGGTAAGTGAAGGGGGCCAATCAACAATGAAAATATAAATTTGAATTAATTATTATAAAAACAAAAACAAAAATATAAATTGAAAGATGAAATACATATTAACATACCTTGGGAACTACAACTCCTTTACGGCACCATTTATCAATGTCGCCCTGATTCATCTTGAGTTTCTTTGTGCAATTTGGATTGGCTAGACCATGGATTTGTAAAAGGTGAGAATGAAATGTTTTTGTGCTAGAACTTGTGTCTTTTTTTAACTTGATGTTACAAGTCTTTCCAGATTTGGTGATGACTTGACAGACAACATATCCCGGTTCGGCGGATTCTTTGAGGTGGTTCCACACCCTTGCTGGAACACAAAAGAGAGTCTGGATCCTTGTTGTCCGCATTGTCGAGTTCAATAATGGTTTGGGAGTTCAACGCAGAATTGGTTGGGGATTTGCTATTGGCCTGCTTTCGCTTCATGGAGGATATTGGATCCGGGATATATCAAGAGTGGTCGGAGTTTGGGGGGGGTCAAGGGCATCAACCACCAAAAAAAAACCCGGGGGTTCAGGGGTCTGTCCCGATCCTTCAGGGGTCGTCCGTCAGGATGGCACTCGACCCCCGTCCCGACCCCCGGGGCCATGCCTTAGCGGAAGCTGGTTTCAGATGGGTGACAGTGGCATGCCCTATCTTAACCTGCCATGGAGCTCCTACCCATGATGCTTGGCTTGGGTCATGTAGCGCAGGGCAGGGATCGCTGCCCGGTTGACTTGGACCGCGAGGCACTGGACCGGTGCCCGCCTACGTGCATCTATCATGATCAAGAAAAATCTAAGAAATGATAACTTTTGGCGACGGTCTTTACATCAGGCGCTGAGCTTCCAGCAAGACAAGGGGAATACAAGCCGATCCTATGTGAAGGATGATCAGGCCTCCAACGCCTTCTTCGCCATTTCCAAGGCGCCCTGAAAGGTTTGATGGCCGCCGATAAAGCCGGATGCATGGACGAAGATAGCACCAGGAATGCCGATCAAGTCGCTCAGCGCGGAATCCCGGAGACCGCGCCAGGCTTCAGGCAGCGCCTTTCGCGACTCAAATCCTCCAGGGGTCACGGGAATCGCTTGGATCCTCCAGTTCTGACTCTCGTCTGCATACAGTACGTATAATGGTCGCTCTGAGCTCTCGGTAAGTGTGGTCTTCTCCAAGGTGTGCAGGTGGTCCTGAAAAGTATAGAAAAAATGTGTTTGGAGGGTGAGTGCTCAAGGAGATGTTGACTTGTTTCAGGGAGCCAGAGCGCACCTTCCAAGGGCAGAAACTGTCGAAGATAAGCACCCTGCCTAACTTGTCTTGGGCCTGGTTGGAGAAGCGATTCTCTAATGCTTTTACCACCAGCTCTCGCCCAGGCAACCATGCTTTAGAAAAATAGTCCAACCGGGAGAAGAATTCCGATCCGGCAAGACTGGAGGCTTTCTCAAATTGAGTCTGCAGGAAAAAATGAAGGAAGGGGGGGGGATAATAGGGTTAGGGTTACTCTTTATAATAACTGTCAATATGCTCTGATCGCAGCTTTTCAATCGTGCATGAGCGCCGATCGAAAGGTGCGGGTTTTGATTGAAGTTTCATGATACCAAAAACAGCTCAACTAACGTCTAGGATTGTATTGTTGACCGGCTCATTCCACGCGGGGTTCAGCTAGGTTCATCAGTGGGTAGGATGAAGTATAAAAGTCAGCAAACGCTCGAAAAACATTCCCCAGAGAAAAACCGCTCGAGAGGCTGGGGATATTACATGACTTATACGGCTGCTTAAATCGGTTGAAGATTGATATTTTAGTTTGACGGCCTGCTTGGTGGGTTTCCCGTCCTGGTCAACCGCTTCATAACGTTCTATCCCCTGAAGATGACGCTATGGAGATTAGCAAAATGATAAAATAAAAAAAAAGGAAACGGCCCACAACTCACATTGTCAATCGCATCGATTGCTTCTATGAAGCCATCGTACAGCTTCGCGACGAGGATGGGAACAGTTGGATCCTGGACTGGAAGGCCTAAGTGATTGGCAATGATTTCCGATCCAAAATGTCTGTGACACACAAGCCAAGCAACATCAGCCAGGATGAAAGGATTGGGAGAAGAAGGAAAGTTAGTTTACTTGTAAATCAGGCCGGCGGAGGAAAGCTTGGTCAGATGCTCCCCCGAATAGGTTTCAGAAAATTCGCGTTGATGGTGATCGTAACGATGACGTTCTGGGTCGTATTGTCCGCCTACGTCAACAACGATATCGCAAGTCTCAAGCACAGCAGGATCTCTGGTTCTCACCAAACCTAATCAAGTCAAGATGTATTGAATTAGATTGTGAATCCAGACAAGTATGTATGGTGAGACAAAAATAAAAGGAGACAGACGAGATGATTTGAATTTATCCAAGCTTCTTAACAGGCTGACAGCCAATGCCTCATCAGCATGGAAAGTGCCACTGTGGGTTCCGATCAAAGGTGACTCGAGCCGAGGTTTCTTGATCTCTCCAGAAGACACGTTTTCGGAAGCCATCTTGAATGATCGAGCGAGAGAGAGATGGAGAGAATTGATGTGCTTGAAGAGAGTGTTCCTGCGACTGATGGGAGTATGGTTGTTGTACCAGCTGGTACGGCTGAATGAGCTGAAGCTTGCCACTGTGGAGGAAGGTGACTTGGGTATGGACATACACAGCAGTCGCGCCGGCGCGAGAGATAAAACTATTTATTTATTCCCCGCGGGAGTTTCTGACGGACCTGCAGAAAGCCATACACGCCCAGCAGCACTTCAGAAAACTTGGGCGAGTTGAATTGACCACAAACACTTGTTCAGGATGAGCCAACAGTCGAACATCGTCACAACAACCCAAGTCGGTCCGCGAGGAATCCCCGAGGCTCTTTTCATCGTCAGCCATCCATCCCTTCGCTTCGACGACCTGATCACCTGAAATCCAATTCTCACATCATGAAGGAGATACATAACCAGTTGACTGGCTCACAACATTGCACAGGAAAACGTCGAACAGTACTTGGGTGGCCCCGATGTCGATATCGAACCGGCTCTGCAAGCTTGGCAACAGATGATCGCGTATTCTTCTCTTACTCATTTTTCTTTTCTTTTTTTTTTTTGAAGAGCAAGCCATTATCTGTGTCTAACTAATTCACTGATCGGCGGCTGGTTTCTAGAAAGTACCAATTCATGGAAAAGAGTACCGTAAAAAAACAACTGGGCTTTGAGGAGAAGATACCCGAACTAGAGCGCACATTAGAGGCCGTGGAACTATTACAAATGAAAAAGGTATATCTTGAGATCAATAATAAGTTGAAGGAAAAAGTGGGTCCTTGACGCTCTGTGAGCATTGTTCGTGATCACTCATACAGGAAGCCAATGAAACATTAGAAACCCACTTCGAATTGGCCGACACCGTCTATACCAGCGCCGTTGTGGAACCCGTCGAAGAAGTTTATCTATGGCTTGGCGTCAGTGGGATCTCCCTTGACTTTCCCTGTGTTGAATGCTTCCGCAAGTCACCACATACGGTTCTAGGACTGATTTTGGCGCTTGCATGGAGGTTGATTATCCAGGCAAATACCATGCTGGCCTACCCATTGTCAGAGGCACAGGAACTACTGAAAAATAAGATAGAATCGGCCAAGCTGAAGTTGCAGGAAGTCTCGGAAGAACACGCATTCCTGAGGAATCAGATCACCACCACTCAAGTCAACCTCGCACGGGTATTCAATTGGGACGTCAAGAGACGTAAGGAACGTCGCGCCAAAGAATCCGAGAATAATCCCAAGCCCACTTGAGTTCTTAGTCCCCAGCCTGTTGTTTCACATTCTCTCCTCCATCCTTCAGCATTTCTGTTTCCATAGCCTACAGCGGGGTAGTCTGCAGTAATCAAACTCTTCTCGTCTTTGGAGTCCATCGCTGTCAGAGAGAAGAAAGACCGGACACCTTCAATTGGGGAGAGGGAACAGGAGCCCATTCCCGCTCGTAGCCGTTCCTATTATTCAGCCTAGAAGAACAAAAGTGTCCACCGCGACCCTGTAGCTCGCTGCAACCATCAAATTTGTCTCAAGATACTTACGCAAGCTATCTGGTTGGAACATGCTATCTGGGCACATCTCCAACGACATTCATCTCTGAGTTCATTTGAATTCATTACAAATTGATGTGACTCCTTGATAAAAGGACACAGGGTCCTTTTTTTTTTTTTTTTTGAATTTGGAGCATTACCAGAGTCATTCTGTATTTTCAATGGATGTTACTGAATGTCACCCAACATAATCTTTCTTGGTGTAGGTGATTTATTACCACTACACATGGCACTAGTTGCCAGTCAACCTTATGACTTAGTAGGGCCCATCCCAGTTACTCTGGGGTGCACCATCCAATCAAGTAAATATCGCATGGATGCAGACTCATTGATATATACATCTGACAAGTTACGTTGGGATTATATTGAATCATTTGGCCTCAACTGAAATAGATCACTTCAATTTATAGGATGAACTCCTGGCATTGTGTGAGCTATAAGGCAAACAAAAAACCCTTGTTTGTTGAGGGGACCAACAAGGACTGAAACAAAGTGATGCTCCTGGACTCACAAGATGGATTGAAGAGTGAGAAATAATAGTGGGCTTCAGAGTTGATTTGTGGACGCTTGCAGGCCAGTTTGCAGAAAATATTGTCTGTGAATCCTTCTCTGCCTGAATTCATTCAAGCTTTTTTTTGTGTGAATGAATGCAGACAGACCAGCAGAGATATTTTTCACTTTCCTCCTCCATAAAGTCTACTTTACCCCTGCAATTTCATGTTTTCTACTTTTTCCAAAATGATCTGCCTGCCTGTTGGAGGCAACTTTGAAACCCAATAATATGGAGTTCAGTGAGGAAAGTAAGAGAGATGATAGCTGGTACCAGCTTTGGAGTAGAGCAGATAAGCTTAGTAGAAGCACAACTATAACAATACAAAACATATGTGAATTACATGTGGAAACCTCAACACTGTTCACTGCCAGTAAATCTTTCTTGGTTGAGTTCATTGTTGTCAATCTGGACTCAACCTCATGACCTATTGAATATTCACTGAGCCAAACTGAGTTAATAGAACTCCTACAAGGCACCTTGGATTGATATTAAATCAGTTGATTTCAGTCCCTAGTATCTTGTTTGTGTGTGTATTTGATTAACTCAGGCATAAACTCCACCATGTTGGGTTTTCTGGTGATGTTTGATATGCTAGTCTATGTAACCTTTAATTATAATTCAGGCTTGCATGTAAAAATCTGCATTGGGGTATACTCAATTGATTCATAATTGTTGCTCTGGACTGTTCAAATTGAATTGATGCATTACAGCCCCTTTTTGATTTGTATTACGTTGGATCTCCCTAACTAATTTCTTTGTCAGTTTTTTTTTGGGGGTCTGCCAAGTTTCAACTGTACATCTTCACCTCTGAGCAACTCTATCAAGAAATGAAATAAAAATTTGACTAATTATTGCATCATCAAATCTCATACACTGTTGGAGTCAGTTTGATCAGAGCTGATTATTAGTTTTTGTTGAATTTATTTGGGTCAGTTTCCTTGATGAATATTAGCCCGGTTCACATTGGGACCTTTAACACAGCTTTTAACACCTTTAAACATTAAATTCTCATAAAATTTTTTGGTCATCAGATTCAGCTGTTTCAGACCAATCTGAGCACTTCAAAAAAAATGTCAAAATTTCATGACATGTAGGTTAAAAATGGTGTTTAAAGTCCCAATGTGAACTGGGATATTGGAAACATCCCAGGATGCTATGTATAAGCTTCGTTAGAATTACAGTCAGCAAAAAAAGGTTCATCGAGTCATTTTAGTTACATATATTGTAAACGGAGAGATGGAAGGGCTTGATCCCCTAACAATCATCGGTGATCTATAACGTACCCACAGAAAATAAACAAACACAAAGAACAATTGATTCACAGAATCAAAACCAGATAAAATAACAAAAAAGCAAAACAAAGAAAACTCCCATGAGGGAAATATGGCATGGATTTCTCGAGATGAGGTACCCATGGTAGTGATTTCAGCTTTCGTTTAGAACTTTCAAACAAGCCATGTGGACCATTTACTCGAAGGAAAAACATCACTGGCGAGGCGAGAGTCCGCTAATTTCCCGAAGGGGAGTGGAAGTACACGAGCGGACTCTCGAGAAGGATGCACCCGGGAGTAGCGCGGAATTGAATGGAGTATCAGGTTTGATGGTCATGAGGGTGCGCCGGCTCCATTGAACTGTTCCACAAGTTCTTCCCGCAAGGGAGCCAGCTCAGAACCATTGGGACCATGTGTTGTGCGCGTACGCAGGTGCGGCGGGGGTAGGGGTGGTCGCGGAAGAAAGGCCGCCGTGGAAGCTGAATCTTCTGGCGCCAAGGAGGATATTGCACTCTGGCCTGCGTAGCTTGTCCGGTTGAGCTGTTTTTTTGGTGCGGATAGTCCTGCGTTACTGCCTCGCGGCGTCCCTTTCGCTCGGCTCAATAAAGCCGAGGTCGATCTGTAGGAGCCTGTACCAACGCTGGGTGTTGCCCGCATGCTCGTATAGTCAGCCGGGATTTGTGGGGGTACCAGAAGCTGTTGGCTTGATGTGGAGCAGACGTAAGATGGGTTCGATGCAATCCGGCCAAAGAAGTTGTCAGGCTCAACCTTTTCTGCTTGAGGTGATGGCAGGCTACACGTCAATCGAAGGAGGGTGATGGTGATCAGGAGGAGGATGAACAATCAACAAACATCGTCGAAAATGTGAAAGCATGCACGAGGGCTTACCAAGATACTACTATCAGGAGATAAGTGATGTATTCGAATAGTCCCAAGATCTTTCGTGCGATGATGGTATTCTCTGACGAAAAAGTGAGGGCGGTTTTAATGATAGCCAGCAGTATGGAAGGTATGAGTGTATCAAAATAACGACACAAGGGCACTTTGAGTTCGTTTGTACCGTTAACGTTACTGTCATCAATTGTCGAGGTGGAGAAGCTGCTGATGGCCTTGTTGCGTCTTTCTTCTTTCTTTTTCTTTTCTAGATATTTGCGTCGGGCTAGAAGGCAGTGAATCAGGATGTGGGAGATAGCTGCCAGACCCATGAAAGCCAACATTGAGCCAATTGCTTTCGTGGAAGGGTCCAAAAAGTTTGCAACTTTAGAGGCACCAGCTCTGATCCCTGAGGGTAGTGCTTCATAAGAAATAGAGCGCAGTGCAATGATGTTGAAGACAAGTGCGATCACCGCTGAGGGAATCAAGAGGATCGAAACAACCGGAGCCATCTTCCGATCATAACGCTTGACCAAGTTGCCCACGGAAACGACATGAAAGGAAAATAACAATACCAAAGCGACGAGGCCCAGACCAGCTGTGGCATTTTGAAAAGCGCACCCCCATGAGCTATTCTCTCTTTCTCTCTCTCTTTGATTCCCGAAATACTAGAATTGCTGCTTTACCTGTGACTTTCTCTATCATGATGAATTTCCTTAGGTTATCCTGAATATTGAATCTGCTCGCAGCTTCGAGAGAGGAAG
>SMGU01004337.1:0-18394 GCA_004348175.1 Puccinia novopanici
CCCCTCTTTCTCATAGCCAGGAGAGCCTGTGCTTTGATGATTTGTATTGACCCATAGCCAGAGAGACTCTGTGCTTTGGTGTATCTCTCAGAAATATATAAGGACTCACTATTGTTGTAGTAGAACCTCATAGATGATATAGACTTCATAGACCTCAGAGACCTCACAGATATTGTACCCTTCAGAGATTTAGAGAACATCTATCACCCAGACTGCTTATTTAGCATTGATTAGAACCCAGACTGCTTATTTAGCATTGATTAGAACCCAGATTAGTAGTTAACCAGATTGTTAGCAACTCATTGAACCCCAGATTTCCCAGATTGAGATTACTCACAGAACCATCCCCCCACACTTCCTCCTCAACCTCCTCCTGAGTGGCCCCAAACTTGCCCAGAAGTAACAAATCCCCTACACTAAGAACTGTCAGAATTAGCCACACCCTTTATATTCTTTATTTTTCTTAGTCCAACTCTCCCAAACTCAGCATTAGATAGGAAGGCAGCTCTTATATCAGCACCCTTAGTCACAACTTACATTATTACTAGTGTATCTTGTCTATTTCCCTTCCAAGCTCTATCTCTCCCCAGAGTAGTTCCACACTGGTTCATATAGGGCCTTTGTCAGCCAGGTACAATTAAGGTTCATCCCCCCATGCCAGCCAATTTGGCTGGGAGACCTTGCTGATGCATAACTTCAGAAGGGCTATTATTCTATGTGAAACAGGCTATTAATGGAGGTACAATGAATTTCAAGAATGCACTCCACTCTCCCTCCCAGCATTGCCAGAACAAGAAATATTACATAGCCATGCAGTTTCAAAGTCCTTTCAACCCATCATCATAAATTTAAAGTAGTTGATAAGGCCATGGCCCACATTATGGGCTCAAGTGGTGAATTGGTTGAGTTTTTGGCTTTCTGAACTTGAAGTCAAGGAAGAGAAGGATGAAGAAGGTTTAGATTGGGGCAGAGTCACTTTGAAGAGGGGCACCAGACTGGCTCAAGGAGGTGCGGAAAAAGAAGGTGGAGAACCAATGATGAGATTGCTTGTAGCTAGCCTAATAATTTGTCTATTTACAAGCAGGTCAAAATGTGGTTGAGAGAAAATTAAATAAAAAAGAAGCTTGAATAAAATCAACCAAGAGATGAATTGAGTTCAGACCAGACAGACTAGACAAAAAAGAGCAATAATAGTACTGGTTCTAGATAAGCTGAATAAGAAAAACAAAGACATCACAGACAGGAAGGGGCATTAATTCTTCTTGATCAGTTGAGAAAAATCAAGAAACAAGAATTAATTCATTGAGATTGATCAGTTGAGAAAAATCAAGAAAGAAGAAGTAATTCATTGAGATAAGAGGGTGAAAGTTGCACACATCAGACTACTTTTATATTACTATAATATTTGATGATTTAAAGAAAAAAAATGAAAACAAGAATCTTGTGAAGGAAGGAGTTGAAAATTCAACAGAATTTAGGCAAAATTTGTGTTACCACCTTCTGGAAAACTTGGAAAACCAATAGAGCACCACACCCAATTACATTTCTTTTGATTTGTGCTCGCTCTCTCTCTCTACTGGCTGCACACATAAAACATATTCAATGATATTTAATTAAATCTTGCCCTACACCCATCACAGACAGCCGCGCTTGTGAATGAAGAAATGGGGGTGAAACCTCCGCAGGAGCCACAAACAAAAAACAACTGGATCTATCAAGAGTGATCACATAGTCAGAGGATGCCATGTCAAAGATTGCAAGGATATGGTGAAAAAGGTCACATGGTAGCTCACATGGTCCGTCGCACGGAATGATGGTACTGAAGGGTCTTGTTTTAGACAGGTGGGACATGGAGCTGGCTTGCCTGTCTGCAGCCGAGTGTCGCGCCACCTTTGAAGACACGCTGAATGAAAATTGTGCCTACAATTCCCCGATTTTTTAGCATCTTCTTTAGCCAAAGACAACAAACAAAGCGCGCAATTTTCGGGGCTACGCTGGAAGCCAACATTTTCATCACCACCAACGGCAAGATATTCGAACATAAGATGAGAAGGTTCCCCAGGGGGAGGGGGGCAGACTGGTAAAGAGAAACGACTCACCTTTGCATGAGTTTTCCGCAATTCTGATTGACGTCGAAGAGCCGAAACTGGGTCCGGGAGACTGGCGACAACCTTCAGTTTGGGCTCTTCCGCTGATGAATTCGGCTGACTGGACGGATTGGACAGCTGATATGCATCTGGTCTAGGGGCAGCAGCGATCTGTGCAATAACTTGAAAGAGCTTTCATCATAAGAAACAAGGCGATTAATTAATCCACTTGCCAGCTTGAGCGAATCATTCACAACAGGCGGCGTGCAGAAAGCAATATCACTCACCAGAAAGAGTATCCAGATCAAATCCCTCGCTAACAACATCTAGACAGAAATATAAGTCGTGGAAGTTTCTTGTGACCCCAGTGGTTCTGTTTGTTGATTGGGCTGCGGGGAAAACCTCCCGGTATGAAACTAAGACCAGTGCGTGGCTTGATCATAATATCCAGAGTGAATTGACTGTCTAACTGAGGTGAGGTGAGGTATGATCGAAGTCAATAGAGTGTTTTGAGGCCATAACGGCAAAGACGGTAAAAAAACCGCAGCCGGGCGTCTTACTATCAATATCATGGCTCACCCTGCTGAATTGAACGGGTCAAGTCCACAGAAGAGTTAGGCAGCAATTATACCTCTGAAACTAACTTGGAATCATTTTTTCTTACAATTTTCACACCGATTCGACAAGCCAGCATGAGTTATTTTCTGCTGCGCGATATGCCTCATGCTGACAAAGCGGGACATCTTGTCACCATCCCTGGTAGGTGACTTGAGAGGAGTCAACAGTTTCAGATAGTTAAATATGTAATAACAGTCAAGCATTCGGTTTGGCTCTGTAATTCAGAAAGATGCCATTGAGTCTTGATACAGAAAGTACAGTGAATACCTTTCTCAAATTCTCAAGAGGGTGCTCCATCTCCCTATCACCACACCTTTTTTTCACTGGAACTTGAGTCAGCTCTCTTACAAACCCAATTTAAATACTGCCTCCTGCTCTTTCAAAATTAGTTTCTGCAAGGCCAGAAACTCTGGAAAATATCTAATCAGCTCACTTGTTTTCCAATTGCTTCTTAGCAATTTATATTGCTACCTTCCTGTAAGAACAAGTTGAATTGATTTTCACCTCGGTCTCCTTTGCTTGAATATCAAGTAATTTGATCTTAAAGAGGTATTCCTATCTTAATCCATCTTTAATTGGGCAAAAAGGGGACTTGAGTGTAACTTGCATAATATAACAAGGCTATCAGGGTATAATTTCTGATTTTGTTAACTCTCAGCACATTTATAGTACTTGGCATATCCATTGGGCCCCCAAGTTTCATACTCATAGCTGAAAATTTATTTACTGTAGTGGCCACAATGCTTGGACCCCTATTAATGTAGCATCAGAGCCTCTTTAGAGCTGCTATGCTACAGCACTCTTAGCCATTCTTTTTTGCTAACAAGCACAGCAGTGCAGCTTAGCAAGCCTTTTTTCACTCAATTTGTTACCTAGGATCACTGGCAGTGAAATGCTGGTAATTCAGGTAATAAATGTTGTAGGACAGTAAAGAGCATAGTGGGGAAGAAGACATGGCTGAGGGTATGTGATATTGTGGCAATGGTTAAAAATAGGAGTGGGATATGCAGTGCAGGGAAAAGGGCAGTTGTGGGACTTGTGAGTATAGAAAACAATCAAGTCATGCAGGCAAAAGAGACAAGCTTTTCCAGGACACAGAATGATTGTGCAAGCTGGGCTTCTCCAGTTGAAAGCCAGAGCAGAATTACATTTTTTTATTGACAGAAACCCCAGGATTGAAGGCAGGAAAAAAATAGTCAAAGTTGGGAAAGGTCTGCATATTTTGTGGGGAGTTAGCAAGCTACATTTGACAAGTTACAGCTTGCATCTCCTCATTTTTTTCTTTTTTTTGTATATCAACTAGCATGTGCAATTTTTTGAGATAACCACAAATCTGATCAAGGTTAATAAAACACAAGAGTATATGGGAGTTAGCCAGGCTCAAGGATGGACAGCCAAAGATCAGCTCATCTGATATATCATTTCCCAGGCCCTCCTTTAATCAATCCCACCACTAAGAATGTCCATCCCAACCCTCCAACTTGCAATTCACTCCCCCCTTTTTTGTAAAAAAAAAAAAAAGATAAAAAAAAAAAGATAAAAAAAAAAAAACTAAAATTTCGATTTCCGAAAATGTAACAATAGCATGATTTATTCCCTCATCATCAAGTAATGAGCTCATTTCAACCAAAAAAATTAAGATATAAGGACCAAGGGAAAAAAAGAAGAAATATACTCTTTCCACTTTTCGGTTCTCCTCTAGTAAGAAAATAAATTGTTTTTATATTTGTGTACATTTTTTTTAGGTGTGTAGAACGTTTTCTTGATTGATTTTATTTCAGAAGATTTCAAAAAAAAAAAAAAAAAAAAAAAGAGTAAAAGAAAAGGAAGCCAGACGAAGGAAAATGAAGGGCCCCTAGATCAATGAAAAAGGAAGTTCAAAAAGACGTATGCATACATAGGGTTGCATAATGATAAAGCAAAATAAGAACGGAATCCCTTTCTTAACATCTGAAGAAAGAGAATACGCAGACGCAGGCATATATATATATCGATATTTATATATATGTGTGTGGGGTGAGGGGTTGTGCATGAGAGAGAGGGGGGAGACAGAATTAACGAGACCAAGAAGGAGCAGAACTGTAGGTAGAATAAGTTCCATTGGGATGGGTGCCCGAGTTTGGTTGCTGCTGCTGCTGCTGTTGAGTGAGATGAGTCTGTCCATTGGTCCCGTTCGTATTAGTCGGAGCCCATTGTGGTGATTGTGGCGAGGTTTGAGGCGAGGTGGGTGTATACTGTTACCACAAATTGACAGTCAATCGATCACGTCTACACTACATGTGAAAAGGTCAAAAATAAACATCCAGAACACTCTGAACTCACTTGGGGACTTGTTGGACTATAAGCCGGTGAAGCAGGCTGCTCAATTGGTTCGATCAGCAAGATCAGCAAAAAAGTATCTACACGTTTATCTATTTGACTGATTTGTCTGAAAAGGCCAATGCTTACACTATACTTCGGACTTGCAGGGCTTTTTTAAGAAAAAAGAAATGAAATTAGTGAAAATGTTGAACACAGCAAACGAAATTCGAGTCAACTCACGAAAAGGCTGGTGATTGAGGTGACCAACGTTGAGTGGCCGGGGAATACCTACACAAGCAAAGAAAGAAATGAAATAACTGAGTTTGCAGACCTCTAAACCGCAACAAAAATGACGAGTAATATAAAGTGAGACTGACTTGGGGGATGCTGGCGAGAAAGCAGGGCTTGCAGGACTGTACCTGAAGAAGGGGATGGAATGGTCATTGATTAGAATATTAACTTCGTTATCCGGGCCATTTTTCACTGGAGTGACTTACTTGGGAGAGGAAGGCGACATGGCAGGCGACGTGGGTGAATAGCGGGGCGAGGTGGCTAGTCCGGCAGGACTAGAGAAAAAAAAAGATCATCTCAGCAAGGAATCGCCGAAGACAAGCAAGAACGAGAGGCCCACGAGTAGTTTGGACTACTTGGTGAAAACCGGGGCGAGGCAGGCTACAAAATAGCGAGTGGAGAAGAAGAATATTGTAAACAAATACGAGCCGGTCGAAAATCATGACTGATAAAAAGATCCAGCATTGTTTCTAGTCTTACCGAGAATGAAGGAGAAGTTGGCGACTAAAACAGATACAATTCAATCAGTCAATCAAGAGTGGAGAGGGTTCGGAAAAAGGCGGGAACAAGAGAATGAGGAAGCTCACAAATGCAGGTGATGCAGGAGACTGTAAAAAAATGAATCAAAGTCAGCCGTAAGTTGCGCGTGGTTAATTCAATGGATGCAACGGGAAATTGAGACTCACAAAGTTGGGCGATGCAGGCGACTAAGTGTGGTTGATTCGAACAGGGAAGGACGGAAGCGAGACAAAGTCGTGAGCAAAATGAACCCATAAAGGGAACAGAAAGAGAAAAAAAAAACTGACGAAGTTTGGTGAAGCCGGTCTGATAAAAATATCCGCATGCGACAAAAAAAAAAAAAGGTCAAAATCAACAGAACGAGAACAAAAGAAAAGGGAAGGGAGGCTGACGAAAACCTGGGGCTGGTGGCGCCCATCCTAGGACTGGTAGGACTGTACCCAGGAGATGTACCAGAAGCGACCCAAGGGGAAGCGCCACTCCAAGTGGGACTGGTGGGAGTATAAGCTGGGCTTGCGGCAGGGTTATAGGAGGGACTTGAGGGCGAGTAACTAATGTGAGCAAACCCAAGAGGAATGTGTGATCAGCGTCCAGGAAAGAAATGAGATGATGGAAGACACCACAAAACTGACCCGGGAGAAGTTCCACCGCCAGCACCGTAAGGAGATTGGCCACCATAACCGCCATAGATGTCATTACTGCCCCCGAAACCATCGTCGGCGCCGGCAGTGATGATCGGAGAAAACATGGCATGCGGCACAGGTCCATCTTCAAACCGGCCGGCGGGGGTTCTGGTATCGCCGAACTCGGCATACGGCGTCATCCCACCGCCAGGGGTCATTGCGCCGTCTGCAAAACGGCCACCCATAATCTCTCCGGCGACTGGCAACCGATGGTCGATCACCACATCCTTCAGCATATCCAGATCCAATGCCACATCAAACGCCCCCGTACCCATTGGCGCCAATTGTCCAAGCAGCACATTCTCCGCAACGCCTGTGCAGTGGTCTTTCTCTCCCAGAGCGGCCGCATCCATCAAAATCTCGACTGTTTCTTCAAAAGAACATCGCATCAATGGACCGGTATCTGTTCGGTTGATCCCATGACGGGTGATCGCCATCAATGCTCCTCGATTCGTCATCAAGTCACACAAGAGGGCCAGATGTCGATAGTTCACGTATGAACCATCGAATTCAATCACGTTCCGGAGTTCCTTTAATAAGGACGCCCGAGCAGCTTCGACGCCTAGAACAGTCAAGATTTCAACGCAATTGTTCGACACTGTCCGAACCGGATCCACTCCATCGACACATAAGACTTCCTTCAGGTTGACCCCATCAGTTTCTAGGACCCATTCGGTCTTCCGCTCAAATTCCCCTGCATGATTGATGTAATTTACGTTGTGTTGCAACATAAAGACTCTTTGAATGCCTTCGACCCCGCGTAAGGAGATACTTCCCAGCATTTGATTAATCTCCCTCAAAAACACATCCTCTTCCACTTGACCCTCGTCATCATCTTTGTCAGCCTCCGAAGATTGCATCGCTCGACATCGAATGATCAACTTCTCCGCGTTATCTTCCGACCAAATGATGAATAAGTCGGATTTAAACACTTCGGCTATCTTGGATGCGACAAAACTCATCGACAGCTTCTTATCTAGCATCTTCGCTCGGTCCAGTTCCAGACGAAGTAGCCATGGCGACTGGTGGTCTAGTTGAGATTCTACCTCATCATCGGGTACCGCAAAGAACGCGTCGACGAAGTCCAGATCCTCTTCAACAACCGTACTCTTCGGATTGGGGTCATAGATGATTTGGGTAGATGCGGTGACTGTCTTGAGTGTGGTGTGAGCAAGTTCAGTCTGGATATCTTTTGCGGCTTCAATGTCATTGGCAACATTCTCATTCAGATAAACAGTTAATGACGGAGTCTTGATGTTGGTAGCGACGTTGATGATTTCCTTCAGTCGAGGCACACCCAGTGTTACATTCTTACTCGAGACACCAGCATAATGGAAGGTGTTAAGAGTCATTTGCGTCGCAGGTTCTCCAATCGACTGGGCCGCCAACGTTCCACACATTTCGCCAGGAGCTGCTAATGATTGGTTAAACCTAGCTTCAATCTCCCCCAGGACCCATTCAAAGGCTTCTCTGTTCAGATGAAACTCTTCCAATACCCTTCGAGTCGCGAAGTTCGACCGCAGCAGGATTCGGAACAGTAAAGTACAGTTCTCTTGAGCCGCACGACTCAGGGGATCATCTCCACGGACTACGATGATGCGATCACACAGATCGTTGACCATTTGAATGATCTCCTGAGGTGGAAGGTCACTTGGCTTGCGGAAATCGATATGGAAAATTTGTTGAGCATTTTGAATAATACGCCTGATGTTGACAGGTAGAGGTTTACGGCCATTCCCATCCGTAAAGATGAATTTTCGCAACGTCTCCCGATCTTCACATAATTGTTTCCATTCGGCATCTAGGATACTCTGCAATGACAAGGAGCTATCATTTAAACCAACTTGAAGGACGCCGGGTTTATAATCGTATTTGGGATCGGTGACGTCCACCCGGAATTTTTTGTCGAATTTTTCATTTGACAGTCGAACACTGTCCAAGTTTTGATATTCCACCGTACCTCCGTCGACTCCATCTTCACCATAAACAAACTGGACGATATCACCCAACGAATTCCGAACCGTGCCATCGTATGTAACCATCACATCTTCTAGAGCCTTTAGCAAACGACGCTGGATGTAACCAGTCTCAGCAGTCTTGACTGCAGTATCAATCAATCCCTCTCGACCTGCCATGGCATGGAAAAAGAACTCCTGAGGTGTCAGTCCTCGTAAGTATGAGTTTTCGACAAATCCCCGCGATTCAGGTGAGTAATCGTCCTTGGTGAAATGCGGTAGCGTTCGATATTTGAACCCATAGGGGATACGCTTCCCTTCAACGGACTGCTGTCCCACACACGCCGACATCTGGGAAATATTGATGAATGAACCTTTAGAACCGGCTGTAACCATCTGCTTGACGTTGCTGTCATCCTTCAAGGACTGTTCGGCTGAACGACCAGCATTGTCTCGAGCGGTATTCAGAGCTCTGCTTACCTTGGCTTCGAATGACTCTCGAATTGTCATTCCAGGTTCTGCTTGGAGCTTGTCTTCTTGTGCTAACGCAATTGTTTCTGAGACTTCTCGCTTGGCTTGTAGGGTACACCAACCTGATCAAGCTGAAGGTTAGGATCTCCTGTGATGACTGTTCGCGCCGAAAAGTACACTCGTTTTCCCATCAAATTTCCTCTCAGTCGACCTTCTTTTCCTTTTAGACGCGCCCGAAGGGATTTGATTGGTCGACCGGACTTTTGAAGAGCTTGCGGTTGTCCCGGGAGATCGTTGTCCATGTAGGTTGCAATGTGCCACTGCACGGATGCGAGATGTATATCATAATGAGTATCATTTGCGCAGGATATCGACTGGAGGATCCTGTTTAAGCAATGCTTGAGAAATGGAGAAACAGGGTGACTTTAAACTTACCTGCAGGAGAGTTTCAAACTCCGTGATCACATGGGCAGGAGCCCACTCGCTCTCAAACTTGCGGACTGCTTGATTGGCTTTGATGACCCCAGCAAGCTTGTAAGTCAAATCATCTTCTCCCCGGGTAGCGTCACCATCCATGGCGATACTTGGCCTAACAGGGGGTGGTGGAATAGGGAGTACGGTGAGAATCATCCACTCTGGTCGAGCTTCATCGGTATGCAGGCCAAGGATATTTAAATCTTCATCTGATATCCGGCGTAGGATTGCTTGAGCCTCGGAAGCGGGTAATGGCTTTCGTTCTGTGCCAGCTAAAGATCCAACGCCATCCTCGTCTTCCTCGCCCTTCCGCTTGTTGTACTGCAGAAACATCTTCAATCCTTCTTTCCGAATCTGAGGTTGAGCATGGCCACATCCACCGTGGCCCTTGGGGGTTTGATCATCCACGACTTGGTCATCCGGGTTCTCGGGCTTCTCGTCACCTGGATCGGCTTCGCAAATATTCTTTCCTCTACACAATTGATGGACGGCATTGAACCGTTTCTTTGGATCCTTGATCCGCCTAGCGATCAACTCTAAAGCGGGATCTGTAGCCTATTGTCGTAGTGAAATAGAAGCATGGTCACAGTTTAATACCAAGATAACAAGAGATGTTGCGAATGAGTGAAGTTCTGCGATAGTTGAATTAGGATTAATGGCTTACCACATCAGCCTTCAGCTTGGCACACTGAATGCAGACACATTCCAGGATTTTCTTGACGCGATTTAGGAAGCCTGTTTCTCGTGGTTTTGTTGAGTAATGGAATGACAACTTAGGACACGCAGAAGAACATATTCCTCATTACTGACCGACATGATAGACGGCACGAGCAAGTTCGATGTGAGCGAAGTGACCAGGACACGTCGACATCTAAAGAGAAGTAGAAAAACGTGGGGACATAAGGTGATGAGATGATTTTACCAGATTGCGGGGAAGCCGGGCAATTAAGAAAGTGAAAAAGATAACCGGCCAAGTTGATAGTTCACGGAGCTCACATCTTCACCACATGTTTGACATTTCATATTACGATCGATAGTTCCCATTCTAGGATCCGATAGACCACCCTATGAGAGCAGAAAAGATGAGAGTAGTGAGATAGCTAACTGGGAAAAGACAGAAAAAAAAATCCGTCGAGATTTTCAAATTGACGAACCACTTTGGGATGGATACCGCCTTCCTCATAAGTCTCAGGATGTTCAATCTTTGCAACACTGAAGCCTTTGATCTCATCCGGAGACATGATTCCGAATTGAATGGTTCGAACCCGTCGAGTGGGAGCGCTTGAATGAACAAATTGATTGGAATTCATCTTGAGTCTTGTTTTGTTTTGTTCTTTTTTTTTTGTGGGGGGGAGTGGTTAGGGATGGAGAAGTGGGCGGAATCCTATGGTTGGAGCGTTTTACGGGGTTTCGTTTTTGTCAGTTGATGAGATGCCGGAAATGTTGAGGTGGGGATATTATTATTGAGGCTGTATGGTTTCAGGACAGAGGTCGCGATCGGAAGACGGGGGTAAATCGAGGAACGGGAATGTGAGGATGACAGTCTCCGTTAGTGGAAGCTGGTGGGTGAGATTTCAAATGAGCCGAATCAGAGATTAAACCGATGAAGAAGTCAAGTGAGTTGAGTGGTGAACATTGAAGGATGCGAGTACGATTAAGGGTTCCGGTGGTCCGTGGATCCAATAAGAAAAGTGAGGTTTCGCGACTTGATGATGAACCGAATCAGATGGAAGGACCGAGGCAGAGGACGTTTCCTTCTTTCGGTCTGTTCGTTTCTGTTCGAAATCGTTTTGTCGATGTTGTTGATGGTTGATGATGGTCAAGAGGGACTGACTGACTGACTGATTAGCGCTGGACGGAGCAGACTGAAGCGGCAGTTGGCGGCCGATAACCCGATGGACGGTCGTTGGCTCGGCTACCGGGGGACGGGCGGGTGTCCTTTACTCGAGATTGTCTCACCAGGGCTTCACCGATTTCTGGCTTGATATACAACAGCTTTGCGTTGTAGGCTCTTCTTGGATTTCGCCCCCCCTCTTCCTATACGAACTCCTCAACCACGTCCGCCTTCCCCCCTCCCCCCCCCTAATTGTACGCCCCTCTGGCCATTCTCCCAGTTCCTATCGAAAAAAGCCCACAGCCTTTCCCTGTATCATCCCCTGCAAGCCTACTGGTAACCCTACCCACCGGCGACCCTACCACGGTCCACACCCCGCCCTAAACTAGCCGGTAGGTTTCTCCCCTATTTTTACTATTTTTATTTTTTTCTTGTCCCCATCCGTGCTGCCGGCCTCGACTGCTGCACTACAATAGTATCCCAGTCAAGCATACATATGGCATTACTAACATAAATCTGACTTTTTCCGTGTCAGCCCATAATCGGTCACCTTCTTCTCGACCACACTTATTCAAGAGCAAGCATGGCCACAGTCCTTGACCATCATGAACCATCTCCCGATAGCGACGCCCCGATCAACTCTCCGGACCCGTCATGTCTTCCTGACCGTGCGACCGCCGCCAACACTTGGTCCAGTGCCCCCCCGGCATTCCCGGTTACCCCACATGATATCTCTGAATCCGACCGGTGAGTTGCGGGTGGTTTTCCTCCCTTTCTTTATACCATCCTTATCGCCCCTTCCCGTCTGCCCTCTCGCTCATGACATGACACCTTAACCTGTCCTGCCCAGGCTGACTGATCTCTTTCCCTTCCCTCTTGCTGTCTCACGCCCTCGGTTTTTAGCCCCCTGGAGAAAAGCCTTCCCTTGTCCGACACTTCAATCCCGACTGCTCAACCATACACCCCCAAGGAAGTCACTGAGCACAACCAATCCACTGTGCAGCACGCAGTCGTTCCGGAGACTTTGAGATCTGCTTTATCGGGAACTGAAGACGTCGCACCTCTGACTCTCGAAACAGAGAAAGATAACATTACTCCTCAACCCGCCGCCGATTCTCACCCTCCAGCCGATCTGAATATCAATCTACCCATTCAGAACGCTTCATTATCCGACCCTCCCGAGAACCCTAACCCCAGCTGTCCAATCTCAACTGGCTCCATCGTCAACACCGAGCCGACCGATCCGTCATCTGCCGCCATCCCACCCGTTTCTACTACACCACCTCACTCAACGGCAGAGCAAGAAGCGCATCACGACTATTCAGCTGCCAGTACCCCTAATCCACAAGATATCCGACCCACTAACCCTTCCAACAGCTTGTCCCCGCTTTCGGATGTGCCCTCGGCACCCTCCCCGCCTTGTGCAATGGAATCCCCCTGTACCGAGGCCTCCCAGCTGCCCCCTCCCTTACCCACCTCCCCAACTTCATTCAAGAGACAGCCCTCACCCTCCATGCACGACAACGCCCCTGGCTCTCACCGAAGAGAAGGCTCCCCCAGCCGTTTTAACAAGTCACAGACACAAGTGAACCGCCAAAGTTCGCTTAAACGACCCCGTTTAGATGATGACTTCCCCAGTCATCCCCTCAACGACTCGCCTCTTGCGCACCCTGCGATCGATTCAACCCAGATGCCAAATCCTCCCGTTCCAGCCCCGTCACTGCATCCCGCCACTACAACTGGTTTACCACAACCAACGTCACAGGCTAATGGCATCATTCTTGGAACCCCTGGTACCAGGCTCACAAAAGATCAACATCGCTTCGCCATCAGTGTCACCAAACAACTGAAGAAACATCATTCTGCCGGCCCTTTCCTTATTCCTGTCGACCCTGTGGCTCTCAACATCCCAGATTACGTCGACGTTGTTAAACATCCGATGGATTTGAGTACCATTGAGATGCGTCTGGGCAAAGGTGAAGTCTCCACGCCCAGTTCCATCTACTTGAGCTCCCAGCCCAGAAGTCACTGGTGTACTAATTATCATCTCTGTCTATGCCATTTTCAGCCGGGAAACCTTGTCATTATCGATCGGTGGAAGAATTCGTTGCGGACATCCAACTTGTCTTCAGCAACTGCTACTTGTACAACGGACCCCCAACTTCGTCGTTCTATTCTCGAGTGGCATTGGAACTTAGTATTCGGTTCGAGACCCAAATGAAGAAGATGCCACCGAATGAACACCTTTCGCACGCTTCGCCGAACCTCAACAATTCTGCCGCTCACGTGGCCCCGCCAGCGCCCTCCACTGTTTCCAAAACCAAGGCAGCCGGTGCCCACAAGGCCAAGCAGGCTCATGGTGGTGCGCGGTGCCAGTCTGTCGGTTCGAGCATAGCCCCCGTCGGCAAGCCTCAGGCTCAGCCCCTTGAACAGCAGTCTTTGCCCATTCAGCCAAAATTGTCAATCATTGAAACTTCCAATCCAGATGATCATGATGCCAGACACCGGACCAAGCGGTATGATATTTTATTTGCATCTTGTTGGAAATGTTGCTAATGTGCCATTTTTTGCTTTTTTAATTTTGTTTGGCCTTTTTTTTCTGTCTGACGGAACAAATACTTGTTGTTTTGCCCATTCTTGTTCATGATGATCCGGGGTAAATTTATGGCCCTGTTGATTCATGCTCATTAGCAAGCAAACATCAAGTAGGAAGGCCGCCAGGCAAGAAAGAAAAAGGAAGCAGCGACAGGATGAACGCAAAACAATTTTCCAAGCTTGGATCAATTCAATCATGAAGAAGATCCCCATCTCGGCCTCTTGGAGATCAGTGAAATTTTCCCCTCTCGATTTATATCCTTCAATACCCTTGAACTCGCATAACAATCCCATTCGCCGACCCACAACAATCGAAATACAATCTGCTTACCAAAAAATCCCGAATTTTCATCTTTTTCGAGAAGGGTACAATGTAATACGAGACCTAAATGAAGAATCTTCAATAATTGCGGTCATTGAATTCACTGAATTCGACAATCTTTCTGTCAGCCAAAAAGATGACCTCCAATTCTTGTCAACTTTCCTTCACCGTTCAAAAGAATTTCTCAGCCCCGTCAGTTCAGCTTCACGATCCTGGGGAGGATTGATGTGGGCATTGGGATGGCGCAAGTCCAGGGACAAAAACCAAATAGCCGGAAGATACATCAAAAAATTCAATGCTTCGAAAATCACCAAATTCAACCGTGTTTTCAAAGATTCTCCGCGTGCCGGAGAAATATTAGGAAAACTCTTTCAGGAAATGGGTGGGATCCCTTTCGAAAAAAATCAGCAAATCATGAAAGAATTGAATTTGCCGGACTTCACCAATCTTGGATATCATCACGAATTACCTGACCTTGCTTGCTCCCCCCACTTGACCTTTACCACTGACGGCTTCTTTAATCCACCCCATGTTGATAAAAAAGATATATCTGAATTTGCTTTTGTGCTGTTTCTTCCTACCTTCTCAGCTGATGGAAAATTGGCCCCACCTTCCAGTGGCTATAACATCTCGTCTGGTCCTTTCATCTTTCCTGATCATCAATTTGGTATTGACTTTTCCCATCAAAAAGGTGTGGTAAAAATGATCTGGCAAGCGAACAAATATAAACACTGCACTATGCCCTCCGATCCAAATCCTGTTTTCACCCGCCTAGGCATCTCACTACAAATTAACCGTACATTAGCTAATGTTTGCGAAAATTATGAAGATGGCGATTATGATGCTGATGAATACTACTTTGGTGATCATTATTACTACTTATTCCGGTGCTTAGTTAAGACTGTGACTCTCATTTGTTGTTCGATGCTATTTCTTTTTGGATAAATGCTATGTAAATAACTTCTTTCTATTCTTTCATTCCATAACTTCGGAGAGGAAGACATTTAGCTGCAATCAAGGAAGCATTTTCCAACGAGCCAAGCAATGCTCAAGAGACAAACCAACAATGGAAAAAAAGGCAAAGAAACAAAAAAGCGGAATAAGAAAAGCAGCCATACAGAATGCAAGAATCAATCTTCAGACATAAGCAACTGGATAAAACAATCTAACAGTTTCGGTGGCTGAACCTCCTATGAAGGGCAAGAAAGTGGTGTAAAGTGTGTGTTCTTGGTGCTCCAACATACCTACCAGTTGGGCAAATCCTCATCAATGAGCATCGCATTATATCTTGCATCACGATCAGCATCATCCTCATCTGCATCCCCTTCATCGTTTTCTTCCTCAGCTGATTCCATTTCTTCGTCATCCACAAAATCCGCGTCTTCGTCATTCATCTCTTCCTCCTCCTCGTCACTTCCAGATGTGTGGGCTAAATCGATTTCTTCTCCAGCAAAGCTTTCGTCATCTTCATTGTCAGTTTCACCGTCATCTTCATCGAAATTTTCGATCTCATGTGTAAGATCATATGGCTTAGATATTTGATCGAAGAACTTATTGACAAACTGTTTATCGCTTAATTTCTCGATGGCAAGTTGCTTCCCCATTAGAGATTTGTCGGCATCTGGGAGGAATGCCACCTTACGTGTATCGGCAAACTCGAGTTTCTGCTGGGGCAAGAGGTCGTTGAACCAGTCTGGATCATAGAAGTCGAGTGGGAGCCCTTTGGGGGGTTTCGGGAAGATTGTGTCTTGTGGAGGTTTAGGAGGAAGTCGTTTGCGTCTCTGAACCCTTTTACCTTTAAACCCATCAGCCTTCAGCATGGCTGCATCTAAGCGACGGAAAAATTTTGTGGCGTTTTCTGATCGGAAAGGGAGAGTCTTGATATCGTAAACCCCTTTCTTTGAGTTGTATTCGTCGTCACTATGAGCACAGGTATCGGATATGATGGCCTGGTATCGTTTGGGAAGGCGCTGTTCAAGGGCAAATTTCAAACGAGCATCTCGGAGCTGATTAAGAAGTGTATCAGCAAGAGCAGAGCCAAGATGATAAATAAGCAAAAATTTTACTGACTCGGTCCCTAGCCCTACTAATAACTTTCCTTTCCTCATCCATTCGAAATTTTCCTACTTCTTTTTTCTCACGTTGGTATCGGTTTGATTGAAGGAAGTGGACATAGTGGTTGTAAGCGGGGATAAGCAAATCTAGATCTGCAGCATATTTTGTATCGACATTCATGTAGGCGTAAGCACACCCAACCACGGCATGGCGGAATGTCTTGAGTGCGGCTTGTCTGCATGCCTCATTGTACAACGACGAGGGGGTATCTTCAAGGTCGGGTGCCCACTTGCGGATACCAAGACGAGCCAAAGTTGCCTTTGCATAGGAAAGATGGAATTCCTCGATGTTGACTAGACCTTGACCAACCTTCTTTCGTCCAGCCTTCAAGCTTGCGAGACTGACAACTTCAGAAACTGGAATGATTGTAGGAGCACCCTCATTGGCTGCAGCATTTTCGATCATTTCGGCATTTGAGAAGCGTGAGTGGAACTCCCTGATGGATTCTTGGCTTGGAGGACCAGGCACGGTCTTTTGCTCCAGGAGGCCCCAGAGCAGCTTAAGGTGGACGTAGAGTGCATCCTGATGAATCAAAGAATTATATTCAGAATCAGTGAATTCAATATGAATAATAGGATATTTTGAGGAAAAGATACATACTCTTGTCGTGGAAAAAGATTCCGGCATGTTCTTGGAGACCATTCGGAAAGGACTCCCTTTAGGTGACTCAGTTTTAGGGGTAGAGGCTTTTTTCTTTTGGTTGAGGGGAGTCTGTGGAGGAACTGGGCGGCTTGATGGGCTAGCTTGAAGTCCTTGGGAGGTACTGGCCTTTCCCTTAGTGGATTCGTTGACCACACGTTTGTTGGTTGGGGATTTTGTAGTTTGAGTCGGTCCTGCTGAGCTTTTCTTGTTGCTCTTTGGAGTTGCCTTTCGAGAACCGCTAGGGGATTGATCCTTGATTTCAACCTTGGCCATGAGATCAGCAAGCTTTTTGTCTCGATCAGCAAGCATTTTGTCTCGGTCAGCAAGCCGGGCTTCAAACTGTTTGGATTGTTGTTCCAATGCGGCTGCAATGACGGCTTGAAGGTCAGCTGGGTTCATGTTGATGTTGGTGGTTTATTTTTTATGGATGTAGGTACTGGGTTACAGGTAAGTGTATGGAAGTACGACAAGGCTTTCAGGTTGATGAGTGTGCCGTGTGGAAGTCTTCTGATATGTGGGAACAGTGGAAGCTACCGTTTTTGGTGGGGGAAGAGGCCTATTTACATGCAACTGGAGGCTGTTGGGCGGTGCACAATATTTACATGTTGGTATGCTTTATTATGCATATAATTCAGATTATCTTCATCTCACGTTGTACAGAGCCTTCTCTCATGTGTTGAGTAGGTGAGATGAGATGATTGGTTGGGATGGGATGAGTTGATCAGTTGAGTTAGCTGACGAAAACCTGTGCAGTTGACGAATATGCTTACAGGTGACGAATATGCTTATAGGTGGCGAGTGAGTTGACGCGCGAGTTGCCATATTGCATATGCATTTCGTCACCGCGACGAAATTTAATTTTCGTCAGCTGCGTGCGCGTTGTGTATAGAGGTCAGTATACCCGCTTGTCACGCGGGTGACCCGGGTTCAATTCCCGGACGGAGAGGTGCCCAGCTTGAGCCTGTTGTCATGCCCAATGCATGTGGAGGGAAATTTCTTGCAGGTCCCATTGCCTGATGTTTTTGATTAACTTGCACGGAGATAGTTTCAATAGCCTGATTCACATTGGAACCTGTAACAACTTTAGATGTAAAGTTCCAATACAATTTTTTTGGTCATCAGATTCAGCTGTTTTTCACCAATCTGAGCACTTGAAAAAAATGTCATAATTTTATGACATGTGGGTTAAAAATGGGTTTGAAGGTCCCAATGTGAACTGGGCTAATAGGATGGTTCACATTGGACAATTTTCACTTTGCTAATTTGATACATCAGCAAGATTAAATTAAAAATCAGAAGGCTGTCAGCAAGACAGTTCACGTTGTGTACACAATGCTTGGTCTGCTGATTGTCAGCTGGCTAGTTCACAGTTACCCCTTCACTGGCCAGGTGACAATTCCTAGCACTTGGTGTCAAGTGCCTTAATTCATGTTTGTCCTAGAACATCATAGGAAGTATTCAGAAGGTTTAAATTAACAAAAAAAAAA
>SMGU01004338.1:0-11773 GCA_004348175.1 Puccinia novopanici
AACAAACCACATAGGTTTCCTCTTAAAGATCTTTGTGCACTCAGTGCCTAAAAATCAGGACTTGGTCTTCAAGAAGAGCTCTGCTC
Organism: Puccinia novopanici; assembly: GCA_004348175.1. Taxonomy (NCBI): domain Eukaryota; kingdom Fungi; phylum Basidiomycota; class Pucciniomycetes; order Pucciniales; family Pucciniaceae; genus Puccinia; species Puccinia novopanici. Next base: position 87 of record SMGU01004338.1, read on the forward strand.
TGACCAAGACCTCTGTTGATTATATCCAGAGGAGGCTGTCACTCCAGCTAGCTCTCCTCTTTCTGAGTTGAGTCTCCTCTTCTAGAGTTGAGTAAGAGCAGCTCCTCCTCTTTTGAGTAGAGTCTTGAGCAAAAGAGTTTTCCTTGAGCCTGTATTGCTTGTTCTTTCTTCTCAGAAATACACAGACTTTACAACCAATCTTGTGTCCTGTTGCCTCTAGAGGCACAGGCTCACACCATCTCTCTGTCAGCCTTAGAGATACTCCAGAGTATCAAAAGCCTGCATATCTGTAATAATAGTATTTTATCTCAGTTAATAGTGATAAATCCTTGAATATTATTTTAGAAACGGATTTCTCATGTAATTTTACATACCCACTGGGCCTACCCCAAAATTCCTACTCCTTCTGGTACTTTGTTACAACTCAAAGTACCATAAGAAGTATTAAGATTAATCATTGCTGTGGACTGTGCAGTAAATATGTACATAACTTAGTTACATATAATATGTACACAAAAATAATGTAATATGTACATAAATAAGAAATGAATACAGTTCAAATCTTATTTAAACAATGAGAGAGGAGATTTAGCTGGATTTCAATTATAATACAATCCCAATTGTATACAAGTAGATTGTAGTACAATTTCAATAGTAATAAAATTGAGATTAGAGCAACCTGAGAAAGTTCCACATAAACAGTCTTTGAGAACTTATTCCAATTCATGTTATTCAATTAGTTGACACATGATGTTATTGGTTATAATAATGCATCATGATGCCATGGGGACATAGAATGAATTGAGGCACTCAAATGAACTATGATGGTGCAAGATGACACCATTATGGCATCATTTGATGTTAGAATGGTGCAATACACCTTAATTACTTCCTTTAGCTTCCTGGGAGACTTTTACAATATAAAAGGTGGCCTTCTTTGGCCTTGAGATGGACCCTCAGAGATTCACCCCAGCATAACATAGTAAGTGCAGTGAATACCCTCCTCCTACTTTTAGAGTAGTGTTTTCATCTCCCCATCAACCTACCTTTTTACCACTGGAACAATAGTTAGTCTTATTAAAATCCCCATTTAAAAGCTTTCTCTTTGATCCTTAAAAGTAGTTGCTGCAAGACCACCACCTCTGACAAGCAGCCAATCAGCTTAAGTGCTTGCCAGCTAATTTTAACAACTCTGTTTTTATTTTGATATAAGCACAGCTCAGCTGTCACCTCTGTCTTCTTCACTTGTATATCAAGAAAGTTGATCTTAAAGAGGTATCTCCTACCTTAAGCCATCCTTGATTGGGCCACAAGGGGACATTAGTTTAACTAGAGTAGCAATACACTAGGTAGATTGAGAGTAATCTCTTCTTTTAATAATTTCAGCACAGTGCTAGTACTAGGCATATCCATTGGATCCCCTAGTTTCATACACATAGCTGACACTCTCACTGCTCCAGGTATGCATTTCTCTCTTTTCCTCTCTTCATGATTTGTTTCATTATTTTCACTCTTCTACATGTTAATCAATCATCCTTCCACATCCATCTCTCACTGCTCCAGCACTGTTCATCTCATCAGTGCAGGTTGAGTTTTGATGACAGTCATTATAGAAATTGAAGACAGATGAATTTTTTTCAAGAAACCGCAAGTGTGAGTAGCACCACACAAGATAATGAGGACAAGAGCAATGAGAAAACCTTTGTGAGTAACACCACATAAGATAATGAGGAAAAGAGCAAAAAGCAAACCTGAAAGTATTGAGAGTTGAGAAAAAAAATGAAAATGTGAATGTAAATTTCTGATGAAATGAAAAAAAAAAAAATGATAGAGAAAACAAGAAGAAGAAATGAAAAGAACTTTTAAAGAAACCATGAGTGTGAGTAACACGAGACAAGATAATGAGGATGAGAGCAATGAGCAAACATAAAACAATTGAGAGTTGAGAAAAAGAATGAAAACTTGAATGTAAATTTCTGATGAAATGAAAAACAATGATAGAGAAAATGAGAAAAATAAATGAAAAGAACTGTTGCAAGAAAACACAATTGTGAGTAACACCAGACAAGATAAGGAGGATTAGAGCAATGAGCAAACCTGAAAGTATTTAGAGTTGAGAAAAAAAATGAAAACCTGAATGAAGAAAAATAGGAACCATACAATTGTAACCATTTACACTGCAAAAAAAAACTTGCTCAACTGCCTGCAGTTGACATGTAAGTCCAAAAAAGCTTGTGATGTTACTACCAAATTTCTTCAAGAGTGATTCAACCAAGGTTTGATGCCCATTCAATGTTTACACTGCACAGTGACTGTTCCAAAAATTTACATATGCAAGCAGGCTTGGCTGGAGCATGCTGCATGTCAACTGCAGGCAGTTGAGAAAGTTTTTTTTGTTTTTCAATGTTATAGACAGCAAACTAGGTTTAGATTAGGTTACAAATCTAATTATCATCATGAACCGGTTGCTGAGTATGCTTGTATTGAGATATCTCAATATTCATTAGGGATTTTGGGGCTCAAGCAGACATTGGAGGAGAGTTGGATGGACAATGGTTGTTGTGGGGGAATATGGACCAGCCTGGGTAGTCCAAAAGGTTCAGTGATTGGGAATTGGGGGCCTGAGTGGCAAGGTGGTGTGGCAGAGATTGGAAATCAATGGCAGCAGGAGTGCAGGAAATCAATCAAATGCGGAAGTGGGGCAGAGTGTGGGGGGGGGAGTGAATTTGTGGTTGGGGGAGCAGGGCTGTTGTATCTATCAATCTATCTACATATACAGAGTGTGGATATCAAGAGTCAAGTCAAGCTTCAAATCACTCAAGGCAGAATATTCTGAATCTCTTTCTGGGTTGCAAACAGCAAAGGGCAGTGAAGGGAATGTTTATTATCAGAGTGAAAAGGGTATACTTACAGTGTTATTGAAGTTTTCCACAGTGAAACCAAGGAGTACTTGGTAGAACCAGAGGAGAACTCTCAGTTTAACAGCTGTACAGCTTTTCTTTGCACAGCGGTTATGGAATTGGAAGATCACCACCAATCAGACCCATCACATGGAATACAAGTTCCCTGACAAGATGGCTATTGAATTGCCAGTGGCTTCACCTGCTACAAGCCATCCAAACTCTGATGGCGGCGGTGTAATGATGGTGACTTGCAACCACAGGCGCAATGGACATATTGTGGCTGATAATGGGGTACCCCCCATGCCTTAAATTGCATTGGGGTTGCCTATTCCAAGATGGTGGCTATTCCGTCTCGAGGATGGAAGCCTTTCCCTTTTTTTTCCAGTTCTACTTGTCCCGTCGGTGATGGGTTCGTGTTGGCCCAACCATTTTTTTAATTTTTACGTTTTTTTTTCTATTAATTGTGCTATTTCTGCTCCTCTGCTTGCCATGCATATAATCGATTTGTTCTCCATGATCTAGGCAGCAATTATAAACCGCTTTTGAGTTTTTTTTGAGATTGTTTTTGAACTTTACTCAGAGCGTAACTTTGAAATGTTTTTTTCTTAATTTTATTTTCAAAAAAAATCTGAAGCGAGCTGCAGCCTCGCTTTGGCCCAAAAAACAAAAAAAAAATTAGTTAACTCAAATACATCTCGAAAACAGGTTTACGAGCTGTATACATTGGTTTCGACATCTCAATGGATACAGTCAATCCCTCACCGTAAGTCCGCCCAACCCACCCTGCAGACCCGGTCACTCCTTTCCTGACTACCATCACTATCAACAAATGTCCTATAACAGGCCTCCAGGATCGATGGACCCGCCGCCCGGACTCGAAGATGACCCGGCCTTCCCCCTCAGCTCAACTATCCCGTCAATAATTCCTACACGAATGAGCCAGGGGGGCCCTGGGCAACTCCTGAGAATTCCCATGGCCTGCCAAACCAATTCCAGCAAAGTAATTACTACCACCAATCTCCAACCTACTTCAACCCCCACAACTATCCGACACCTCCTTCAACTCGCCCTGGTCCGCAAGACGTGCATCGTCCCACCAATCAAGAACGTTACGGGAACCGCGGGATCAATCACAGACACAGTGAGACGGACTGGGATGGTCCGCCTTCCCATTTTCATTCTGCCCCCCTCCGACAAGCCCGGCCATCCCTCCAACTAGTGCCCTGGATGCGGTCCTCCGGCGCCTCCGCTTGGCGCACCCCCCGCCTCTTTGGGTCTGAGCACGATTGCCACCTCCTCAAACAAGCGCAAGCCCCGACGAACCCCGGACCAGATACGCATGGCAGAAGCAGCCCTCGCGCAGAAGAAAATACTGAAAGCTTCTGAGAAAGCTGCCGTGGCTCGCAAGAAGGAAGCGACAAAAGCCGCAAAGGACATGTTAAAGAAAGCCGAAGCAGATCGTGCTGCTGCTGCCCGATTTGTCTGGAGCGAAGAGGCCTCGCTGGAGCTGCTTGGATTCGTCAAGATGATCAGGGACGAATTCGACGAATTAGCTAAACGCCCGGGTTTCACCCCTTTCGGCAAGTACTTCCTAGCCAACGATCACCGCAAAGCCGCCTTCCCCCTTCTGGCCGCAATAGAAAACGACTGCCTCCTGCGCAGGTACCATGCGCTCATGAGGACTTGGAAGGTGAGTCAGCTGAATGCCTCCCCTCCAGATACCTGTTTGGATCCTGACCCCCCTGCCTGAACAGCAAGTGAAGGACTATTCCGACACGTCAGGCAACGGTGGCCTGTTTCCTGCCCTTCTCGAGTTTGGGCTTCCTCATCGGGTGAGTGAATGCGTGTCCCAATTTGTAACTATGTAGCGTAGATGCTGATATGTTCCTATCAGCTCTGGGATGCCCTTACTAACATGAATGGGGACAATCGAGCGGCCAACGCCGAGGGTGAATGCGAGATACATGACTCATTCGACGCGCTAATGGCACAGCCAGGTACAGGGTCAACCGACAGCAGCAACGAAAGTGACAATGCTCCGGCCTCCTCACCTGCCGAGGAGTCCAGCGGCCGGGGGTATCTGAGCTCGGTCTCCAAGTCTATTCGTGGTCGGCCATCCCCCTCGACTCTCACAGCCGAGGAGATGGCGCTGGATGACGATGCCGATGACGAAGACGAGTCATCGTTGGCCCTAGGTCACCAAGCCGCCCCCGGTCAAGACTTGGTACCCGATCTGACTGCTCCACCGCCGGCCAGTGCCAACATCTCGCCTGTTCCAAACGCGAGCCCTATGGCCACTGGGAACATTACGCCCGCGCCCAAGCTAACGCGACCACTGTTGCGGTTCGACGTCCAGCGGCTAGCACTCCTACCACGCCAACTGTTCGCAAGGTGGCTGTAGCGGCTTCTCGCCCCCCCGCAGGCTCGGGAAGTTTGCCTCGTCGGCGGGCAAGACCGAGGAGGCCCCCAAGAAAGATGATCCCATGGCACAAGGAATGTTCATGATGATGCACAAGGCATCAGAGGAAGCCATCGAGGACCGCAAAATCCGCGAGTTGGCCCGTATGGACGACCGGCGTGATACGGAAGCGCGGTTGGAGCAAGCTCGTATTCAGGCACAGCTCGATCGTGACATGATGGCCCAACGCGCACGCGAAGCAGAACTCCGAGCTGAACAAAGGGACGAAGACCGCAAGGAGGAGCGGCGAGAGGCTATGCAAATGCGCTTGGATGAAACTCGTCGGTATGAGGCAACTCAAGCCGCGCAAGAGAAGTCGCGCCAGTTATTTGAAACTGCAATGCTCACCCTGCTGTCCAACATGGGCAAGGGCAGCAGTTAGTCATCCCCGGGTCAGGTGCCTCCACCTGTAAAACCCTGCTTGTTATGTTTTATCCTGAGGAATGCTATATCGATATTTGTGAAATGAAACATTTGTGATGCATGAATTACCATGCATCCAAGGAGACCCCATGATCACCACTTGTGCTGAATGACATCCGGCGCAAGAGTTCGGGCCATCTTCTTGACTGGTGCCGGCTCTACACGAGCTGGATACTGTATCCAGTGGACCTTCTGAGACATTCTAGACCTATCACCCATGTATCACGGCTGGCCAATGATTCCTCGGGCAGGGTGGATAATCTTGCCGTTCCATACCACACCCAAGCGATTAGTGAGAATCGCACTGGCACACCTCAACATCCAGAGTCAACAATGCACCCCATGGATGTCCCCAATAGTGATCCTCAGGCAATAACTCAGGTTTTCGATATGACTGCTTCTATCATCAGGAGGGAACCGGCCAGCAGTACCATTGTAAGTTGAGCTTGCTGAACAATGTATATTAGCTAGCTGACTCCCCCCCTGAGCCCCCCAGACCTCATCCGACAGTGCCTATGAGACCAGCAGGGAGGATAACCCGTCCTATGAGACCAGCAGGGGGATAACCCGTCGGAATTGGATGATCGGGCCAGCACTCTCATTGGCGTCTGGACCAGCGATGCGGGAACCCGCGACAGTCAAACTGGCACCCCAGAACCCACCAGCACGGAGGCGACATCCGTTGGCCGTTCTATCTTGTCCTCACCTGATCCTGAAGCTCGCGGGGCCCACGACTTAGCAATTTATTGGGCACGTCGCGGGGGAGTTTCGAGGCGTTCCTGGCCTCATGCAGCATATATCCAGACGATCATCACACCCGGCTAATGCTCAGGCAGCATGGGATCAAGCACTGGACCGTGTTCCTCCACGCCACGGTTGATGACCTGCTGTCTTGCGACATCGGCCTAGCTGCGGCCATGCGACTATACCGAGGAGGAGCCAAGATGATGCAAGCCATGGAGGAACTCGAAAGCTTGTGATTTGTCTACAATAATGCTCCACACGCAAAGAAAACCAACTATGTCTAGTCTATTTGCAATAGCATGTCTATTTTAAAAGGATTCAAAGACACTTAGACAGTTAGATTCGAAGACACTTAGATCAAGGGGAATACAGCATGTCGCGAATTATGTCCCTTTTAGTCCACATGGACACTTTATTTCCACCATCTACTGGGGATTACCGGGCGCGGCCTCTGGTGCCGGGCGAGGCACCTCTGCAAACCTATGTTCTTGGCTTGAGCGGTCGTCCCAATCTTGCAAGTAGAGAGTACCGCGGCGGTTGAGTATATTATGGAGTATCATACACGCAAACGAATTGTTCCTTGCTCGATATGGAGTTGCCATTTGGGCGTTTAGAAGGATGCGAAACCGATTTTTTAGCCTGCCAAATGCTTGCTCGACTACAATCCGGGTTGAAGACTGGATAAAGTTGAACCACAGATTGGCCGGGTTGACCACAGATGGATAAGGCAGTAAGATGTTCGCATTGGTGGGGTATCCAGCATCCCCAACCAGGAAAGTACCACGCGGAATCATAGGCGGAGTAGTGCTATTGAACCGTAAGCTTTGACCCAGCTTAGAGCGTCTGAAAACCCGGGAGTCGTGCATTGAGCCAGGACCTCCCCCGCAAATCTATTCAAAGGCATCAGGAAACCGAAGTGAAGGATATGAAAGATCTGTAAATGTGACTCACATTACGGAAATTACCTTCTCCATCAACCACACATTGAAACACTATAGAAGCCCAACTCTTGCGATTTATGTACCCCTTCCAGTTGTCATTTGCGGGAATTGCTACCGGTACATGTGTTCCATCGATGGCCCCAACTATCTGAGGAATTCCGTGACGGCTCTCAAAAGAGTCCTTGATTTCAGCCCACATGTCTGGCCGGTCCAAGGGTGGGAAACTGTGCGTGGAGGGGAGTGTTAGCATTATAGCCAAAATAAGTAGAAATACGTGCTTACTTGATGGCTTGCACCCTGAACACTTTCAGGAGCGAATTCACGAATCTGCCCGAAGCCTTGTCGGCGGTTCTTTCCCAATATTGAATACATGACCGATAGTTACATATGTCGCGCCATGACCGAGTCGATAGAGCCCAACCGCCACTTGGGCTTCCACGGTTAACGGATTGCCTCGACCAATTGGATCCTGTGCCAGCTCGTCCCTGAGTTCGTCCGACAGCCACATGAAGTCGGCAAGAGACAAGCGGAAGAGCTCCACAAACCGGACCGCGGGGATGCGCTCGTCATTCCACGGCTCCCAGCGAGGCAGGCGGGTAAAGGCTACGCGGGGGCTCGATGGTAGATGGTGGTTTTCTCATCGCGTGCTTGTTGGAGATGCAGATGGTACCAGAGGGCAGCCCCAAAAAACGAAGTGAGGTCCATGTTTTGACAGCTAGGGGACCCGGAGAGGTTTTTTTTAGCCAGCCAACGCTGGGTTTATACTTGTACATATTTTTTGATTTTTTTTGGAATGTATTCGTGTTTCATTTTATTATAAATTTCCATTAGATACAGTAGGCGGACTCATTCTTTTCCATAAGTTTATGATGGTCAAATTCCCATAAAATTATAACTTTTTTTTCGCAGGAGGATGTGCTTATGGAACCCTGCATACTTTTATGAGAAATGAGTCCACCATAAAGTTATGGAGAAGAAATGAGTCCGCCTAGTAAATGAACCCCCCTATTATACGGCTACCCAGCCAGTGTCGAAAAATTATACAGGAAATCCAAGGTTGTAGGCTTTTATTTATGTAATGGTGTTTAACTTGGTAGTCCACCCAGTTCCCCAGTCATGTCATCAATGTATGAGTTGATGAAGAGGACTAGTGGAATAACACAAACAACTTTTTTTCGCTCTGGGCCAGCTGAGTGAGGAGTATGGGTGAATGCAGGTTATGGGTTTAGGGCCGAGTGGAGTCTGCGCGGGTCTGCGCCCAGTGGCCCAGTGACCAAACAATTTCACCGAAGAACCACTTCAGCTTCAGGAAGAACGATGGCCATCATCTCACAAGACCCAACCGAACATCCTGGCCCATCCACATCGTCTCAGCCATCACCACCATCCCGGCGGAAATGGCACTGGAAGCCGAACAAGATAATCTTCAACCAACTCAAATTCATTGGGCCTGGAGTTGTTGCTGCGTCAGTTCGCTTTCCTTTTCATATCCGCATATCTGTTGTCAGGAAGTTAATGTCACATCAGTTCTGTCTGTTCCTGCAGAGTAGCTTATTGTGATCCAGGCAACGTAGGTACCTTCTATCCGTGGTTTCGTTATTAGTCCAACCTTACAACCACTTAATCTGTCCACCTTTTGTCATCGGCGTTTCTATCCGATAGTGGGCGACTGATTTAGAAGCCGGATCAACATTCGGATATGCGCATCTTTTCGTCATTCTCCTGGCCTCGATGATGGCAATACTACTGCAGATCCTAGCAACGCGATTAGGGTACATCACCGGCAAAGGTTGGTGCACGAAACAAAAAGTCACTGCAACTTTCACCACATTAGATGTCTGAAGCTGAACTCAGGCTGAACTTCTGGTGATAGACCTGGCTCAGCACTGCAGGATGAGATTTTATGACCGTCCATCCCATACGACCTTGTGGCGGTGGTCTTGCTTATACCCTCTGTATGCCATATGTGAGGCTGGGATCATGTTTGTTCCCTTAATTACATACGATCCATTCAAGATCCACGTCATCTGAAGCTTCTCAACTTGCCTGCCAATTATTAACAGATTTACCGATTTGGCCGAACTACTCGGTTCGGCGATCGCCTTAAAGATGTCAGTGTTGTTTTCTTGTCTTATTTATCTCCCGTATATGCGGAAAAAATTCCCACTGAACAAGAACCAAATTCTGGATTAGGTTAATTCCACGATTGCCGCTTTGGGTGGGCGTGTTGCTCACATCGACGGATGTTTTCATAGTGCTAGCTTTCTTCAACTCATATCCCGATGTCAGCCAGCGCAACCGGCGTTCAATGCATATTTTCGAATTCTCTATCGCAATCCTCGTCCTGGTAGTCCTAGTATCTTTCATCGTTTTGATTGTTAATGTTCAGCCGGATTGGGGGGATACTTTCAGTGGCTTCTTGCCCAGCCGCGCCATGATTGTCAATGGCGGATTGTATCTAGCCGTCAGTATTGTTGGTAAGTCTTCTCTAGGAAAAGGTATAAATCCAGGCTTATCTAGTTTGCGCGGGAAAATTGACCAACGTGTATTTATTTGACAGGCGCAACTGTGATGCCTCACTCGGTTTTCTTAGGCAAGTAGTGTTGTCGACTAATTTTGCCAATGCCAGTCCTGAGATCCAGTTTCTGAGAGCTCCACTTGCTGTCTCTTGCAATCTACAGGCTCCAAGGTGGCCATCTCAGACCGATTGAAAAGTTTGCCTATTGAAGATAAAGAGACCCAATTAGGCCAATCACCTGTCCCTAGTGTTTCTCAAAATCTCTCACCCATCCCACATTCCGGCCGCCTGGCCAACATACAGATAGCCAATCCCGATGGTCGACAGACGTCCCCCGTTAACATCTTTGTCACTTCTGTCGAACATTGTCAAGCACATCTTGCACATGCTAGTGTTGATGTTGCCATCTCTCTTTTCACCCTAGCATTGCGTAAGCCGCTGAGATTTTCCTGATGTGTCCTCCGGAGAAACTAATGATTTCTTCTCTATGACACTGGCCATTCATGTCTGCGGCAACGATCAAAAGCTATCAATGCTGCGATTTTGATCGTCGCAGCTGCCGCGTTTTACTATGCTGGGTCAGACGGCCCTTCACAGGTCGCGGATCTAGCATCAGCCCATGAGCTATTGTCGCGTCGTGTTGGGGTGGGATCGGGGTATATCTTTGCGATTGCATTGCTGGTGGCTGGCCAAGCGGCATCCATCACTGTCACGTTGGCCGGCCAGATTGTCTCGGAAGGCTTCATCGAATGGCGCACTCGCCCGGTCGTCCGCAGACTCGTCACTCGATTGATCGGGATCGTTCCGTCTGCTATCGTGGCGGCATCTGTCGGACCGAAGGGTGTCGATGATCTCCTGGTCGGAAGTCAAGTAGCACTCAGTTTGGTCTTACCGTTTGTTGATTTTATTATTATTATTATTCCCTCACTCTGTAGTCACCAACCCAGCAAGGGTACTAAACTTGGTTTGCAAAACTCGGGTCTTCCCCTGCCTCCTAGTTTTGTCGTTCTACCTTTGATCATCTTTACGTCAGATCCGCACACGATGACCATGCCGAACTACCACGCAGTTCCCTCTGCATCGCCTATTGGCTCGCCCACGTCGGCGCACCCTCCCAAGCCATCAGACAGAGACGAAAATGAAGGCCCACTTGTCGCCACCGCCACGCATGAGCACACGTTCGAAAATAACTTGGCGACCAAAATCATGGTCTATCTCATCTTCTGCACTTGTTGTGTCGCTAATGTTTATGCTATTGTGCAATTGGCCCAGGGCAGGACGTGAAAGACAATTAGATGCCACATTGATTCAGGATTCATCTCTCTTTGTAATGTTTCCCTTTCCTTTCCTTTGTCTGAGGCAGTTGGATCCATAGATCTCGGGCTACTTATCTTTCGAAGTTGTTAAGCAACAAGCAAATTGTACTATTGTACTCGTATTATCTCTCCCTCAATATCTTGACTCGTCATTTTTTGTATTTTGTTCCGATCAAGCTCTTGTAACGTTGTTTAAGACGGGAAAAGATTCCGAGCACCTTGCATTGTCCATCCACACGCAACATTTTAACTGATCTTTTCATCCCTTATTTTGTACATATACAGCTAAGACCAGAAAGCTTGTGGTTGCGCGAGCCATGTTTTTCTTGGATTTTAACCAATGAGCCACCTGCTTATACAGCCAGTATGAAAAAGCTTGTGTTT
>SMGU01004339.1:0-13764 GCA_004348175.1 Puccinia novopanici
CCCATCTGCATATTTCACCACTCTTACATTCATTTTATATTCCCTTTTCCACAATTTTATTATTAGCATCTCTTATATATGCTTATATCTAGTCCCTAGTTGTAGATAGCATATATAAGTTGTACTCCTCGAACTCTATTGCTCCCCAGATTTTCAGAAGAGACGATAATAAAACCATCTTTTTCATTATAACATTCCTCTTGAGCTTGAAGATACATCAACAAATCACTACTTCAAGCTAGCTTGACTCCTCTCACATCAACATATCACTGCTAGGAATCTCGAGCCTGAACATCTCAAAACTTATCAGCGGCTGGGCGTAAACACCTTGGACCGGATTCGACCCTCCCTACGACTTAGAGCCACTGGTCAATACCAGTAAATTTCTATCGAGCGGGCTCTCATCCACCTCGGAGTAACCCACCTCTGACAGCTCCAGCCTTGGCCTGGAAGCTTTGGCTTTTTGTGGCTTTTCCAGGCCTTCCAACAATCAAACAATTATTACTCAAGCTCCTCTCAGCCAAATCGTGTGCCAATGGCACGCCTGCGTAGCTGAGAATCTTGTCTTGGCGGCTAGTTTTTTTTTTTCTTTGTTGCGGCAAAAAAGGTAATCCTTTTCGCGTTTTAGTGATAGGATCATTTTGAAGCTACCAGATTGTGGAATATTTTTTTAAAGCATACTTTGTGGTGCAATACATAGTATAACTTCTTCCGGCTGCACATTTGTGGTCCAGTTCAGTTTTTACAGGTGTTATACCACCCGTATCTTCGATTAAATTTCAGTGATATTGAGGATCGAGAGATCTTCAGTACTGTCAAATCTCCTAAGTAGTTTACACTGGCCGACCCATTTATTCACCATTATTAAAGTCTTACCCATTTCTCATTTTGGATCTTGGTCCCAGTTTGGCAAACACACATCCCATATGCAACAGCTTGCCCTTGCGAAACAAGTATGGAAGCCAACTGGCATCAACCTCTACAAAAAGGTGTACGAAAAAAACGACGCTAATCTGAAGGACTACATCGCAATGTCCGCTCTCAAGACGTATGGCCAGGAACCAAAAAGTTTGCAAGTCGAGGCGGTGTTCAATTTGGCTCGAGGGAGGAACACGTTTCTCTTGGCCGGGACAGGATACGGAAAGTCGCGAATATCGGAAATGTTTTTCCGACTGATCCCTCAATCAAAAAAGGCGACAATCCTGGTATTAAATCCTCTAGATGCATTAGGTGAGAATCAAGTGGCCGAGAAGGAGAAGGCCGGCTTTACAGCTATAAATCTCACCAAGATGAATTTCAACAAAGAAACCGCCGATGCTATCATGAATGGAAATTACAACTTCATCTATTTGAGCCCGGAGATTTTCCTCAACAGCAAGTCGTTTGATGATGTCTACTTCAGTTCAACTTTTCAAAGTCGGCTGGGTATGATTGTCATAGATGAAGCCCATATGGTGTACATCTGGGGCTTGGTTGAAAGCTCCACTTCCAAAACTACGACCTCAGTCCATTCTCGACATGAAGACTACGGTATATTTAGACCTTGCTACGGTCAAATTGGGCCTCGCCTCCTCTTCCGCAATGACACTCCTCTTTTATTGCTGTCTGCTACATGCCGTCCAGTGGCTGTGGAAGCAATAAAGAAGACTCTGAAATTAGATGACACAAACTTAGAAATCCTGCGGGGTGAGCTCACACGACCGGAGATCCAAATCATCAGAATCCCTATGTCCAGCTCTCTGGCATCCACACTGGATTTAATTCGGGTGTTTCCGTCCAGCAAAGACGTTCGTGATGAGGATATGGTACCCACTTTGATCTACAGTGGCTCACGCAATCGAACGCTAACCGCCATGGAAGTTGTGGACCGAGCTCGGGAGACACCCGGGGCCGCCTTTACTCCTTTCAGTACTTGTATTCGTCGGTTTCACTCATGCACAGGCGAGCAAGACAAAGCAGATTGTGTGAACGATTTCACAAATGGCAAGTTCCCTTTGATATCATGCACCATGGCACTAGGGCTGGGCCAGAATTGGAAGAGGGTTCGTATGGTGGTCCACATGGGGAGAGGTGACCCTGCATCCATTTGTCAGATGATTGGTCGGGCTGGTAGGGATGGCCGACCAGGCTTGGCTATAATGTTTGTGGAAAAAACTAGGCGCAACGGAAAGAATTCAGTGGACCAATTCTCTCGGGGGGGCTTCCAGAATTATCAAGATCGAATGGATGCACTTGCCATCACTCCCGTGTGCCTCAGAATAGCCTTTTCTATCGACAACTTGTCAGTTTCACTCGTGGTTACTATTGACGCTTCACTGGGCAGGCTCAAAAGGGTTAACATGGTTTTTTTTGTTTTTATAGGCTAGGCTATGTCCCTCTGTGGGAGGACGATCCCGCTTACCTCCTGGAGCAAGCACGGGAGATTGAAGTCGGCATGTCAAAATGCCTCTGCTCCAACTGTGCAATGCCCAAATCTTTGCGTTTGATGGATAATCTATTGTTTTCCAACATCTCCAACTTCGACAGCATTCTGATGGATACCTTTCAGACGAACGAGATGCGTGATATCAGCCATAAGTATCCGACGAAGTCAATAGCACTCAGAAAAAGGAAACCCACTACCGAAGAAAGTCCTCAATGTGACTTATTCAAGTCACAGCTCATCACTGAGCTGCACAATCATTATGAACAAAATATACTTCGTGGTGGTCCAATAAGTGCGACCCAGATATTTGGGGAGTTGGAGGCCAACTCAATCATAAACCACTTGCACCACATTCATTCTCCCCAGGATATTCGAGGCTTCATTGGGGGAGAGTGTTTTGAGGGCCAGTTGAAGTGGCTGTTTGACCGAATAAGCAAATTTAAATCCATGGCGCTGGACAATAGTGGAATGGTGCAAAAGAAGACACGGTTGGGTCCAGCTTGTCTCCCAAGCACCAAACCTTCAAACATGACCAAGGTGATATCAGCTGGGACTGCCGTGACTCCCAAAGGACCCACCAAGAAAGCTTTGGCGGCCGAGGCGAGTCGGCGGCGATCGATGGAGAAGAAGGCCCAGCAAGAATTAAAGTTTCATGCCGATCAGAAGCGCAAAGACCAGGTGGCCAGTATCCTCAAAGAGTGCTTGGAGGACGCAAAGAAAGATAGAATTTCAAGAACCGGAAACATCAATGAGGTGCTTGGAGAGGTGATCGGAACCACTCATCCTGCAATCTAGGAGGTATCAACATGTGATGGAGCTACATGTCTGGTAAGCTAACAGCAGTGGCCGACTCATTATCACTATCTTCTTGATGATCATGATGGTTGACACTTCCTCCTTGTCCCAGTGGAACCAGGTGCTTCTTGAATTTACGCAGAAGCGGGTCTTTGCCACAAATTGTTTTCTTCATTTTGGCGAACCCAGATGTATAAGTGTTGTCAACCTTGGAAATAATACCTCGAGGTGCAATGCTATTTTGCACTAGAATGTCTCGATTATTAGCCATTCGGACAAACATATCCAATGACTTGTTTGTCAAATGATTATGGTGCGACTGATGGATGATTTTGGCACCACAGTCAAGCTTAAGTGTTTGGAACATTTTCTGCAACTAAATTAATATAAGATATGTTTCAGCGCATGGCGAGATCAAGAGGTGAACTGGGGCTAGACTTACAACACCTATGTTAATTGAATATAGGTCCCGTAGTCGTTCGATTTGAGTTCCGTTACCCGTTTTGTTGTACAGATATTTGAGCCAGTAGTTTTGTATTTCTAGCCAGTAATCTTTCGCAACAAAGTGATTGGGGCGACCGCTGGGAGATATCAGCAGGTTGTGACTCAGATACTTCCTCAAACCAGGTGTTAGGATTTCGGTTAGGAGCAGTATCATTCGAGGAAGGTATGACGAATAGTTGGTCAGACCTTTTAGTGCCTGAGTCATCAAACACCACTTTTTCCATACATTGATCAGCCTTCCAATATCCCCAGCTCTCATTGATCTCTTTGATTCGACTACCGAGGAGAAGTCGTGTAGGAGGATTAACAAGTTGCTGAGTTTGGGATTGTCACTGGCACTGGCTGTTTGGCGTGCAAGAGGTGAGCAGAATCTATTGTAGCACTCTGCAACTACTTCATTCCAGCGTGATGTTGGAATGATCATGAGATCAGGGGCCAATGGTTGAAGCTGGTTCTTCATGATGACCCTGAATAATATCAGAACAAGTCAACGAACCGGAGAAATATTAATATGCCAAATACATTACAATCTTACCTTAAGCAGTAGTATATGATTGCCTCAAAAATCTTTTCCATCTGATTGATCATCAGAGAGAAATCTTTCTTCTGAATCGCCTTTTCGGAGGGGAAGCCCAACGCTTCCAGAAACTGCCACGCTCCACAGTCAGTCTGGTTGGATGGGTCACCAAAGTGATGCGTAAAGATGGTTGAGGCAATATTCCACATGGTGTGTGAAGCGCCCAGCTGGAATATCACGTTATTGAGACTGTCTGGGCCATATGGACTTGGTGTTCGCTGGGCTCGCAGAGAATTGAAATTCTGGATGGTTCCAAGATCACCATCCATTGGCTGCAACCGGTTATAGAAATCTTCAGCGGATATCCCAGCCTGTTGCACTATAGTGGCAAACACCTGCCCGATACTTTCCGCGGAATTGTCTGAGGCATCCATGAGCCTAAGCATGAGGATGTTGGGTTTTTCATGAGATATCTGATCGACAGCAGCAGGCACCGTGGGGTATGCGGTTCATGGATCAGAAGGGAGCGCCAAATGCTTTCGGAGAACAGAAGCTATTTGGCTCTTCCACACATCAATCTCACTCTGAGTTGCCTCGCGGTTAGGCATAAAATGCCTAGGTTCGATTGTAAGATTTTGAAATAGTTTTAAAGAGGCATGATACGACTCTAATGTTAGATCTTGAACGTCGAGAGTGCGAATTAGATCTTTATCTGGAAGGTGAAGGTAACCCCAGGTACCTCTAAAGGTGTTGGACCTGCTGCCAACAGATAAATCATGGACTCGTTGTTCCATGTCAATATTATCAATACAGATTGTCGGAGCAATTTGACAGTCGCTCTTCTTCATTGCCTTTCTGATGGCCCGTTCCGCTTCAATGGACAATGTCCTCATTGCAGATAGGGCTGTCTTCCGCGATGCCGACAAGCCTATGTGGTTTAGATATTCTTGCACACGCTCTGAGACTCCGCACGCTAAGAACCGGACCGCATTATTGAGTTGCAATGCGTTATGCCGACGATTATTAGCAAAAGCAACTATCGAGCAGATAGATGAAGCCACCTGCCGTTCATTACAAAGCATGAGGTTGGCCTGATGGACGGTAAATAATGTGACTACTTCATTCAAGTGATTCACGTACACGTTCAAAACGGGCCTTGGTTCGATCCATCCCTGAGTGGGCTTCGGCGTAGGTAAGCTCTGCAAAAGGTAACTCCTCGTCAGGCAAGAAGGGTCCATTATCGTCTTCTGCATCGTCATCGGGTGGAGCATTGTGTTGCACACCGGCCTGAAGCATCTCCAAAATCAGACTGTGGAGAAATGGCATGTGTTCGGTTTTCATAGTGGTTGCTAGACCATGCTGCACCTCGTTTGTGAAAAAGGCCGCATTCACATTCGAAGCGCTGTGGTAGCAACCTTTTGGATGAATCCCTCTGGGTGGCTGCTGTGCCACCAGTATGTCAACGGTCTGCAACAACAGCCAATTAAAATCCAATATAGCTAAGGATAAGGCAAATCCCACGACTCATAAGAAAGGACGCACCTGGTGCTGGATGAAAGTCGTCCACTGGCGGCAACCGCCTTCTGTCTTGAGTATTTCGCCTCGCATGAGGCCCACCAAATCCATAGTGGATGTGATGCCTCTGGGTTGGGACCATAGCCGTCGTAGATAGGCGATGTCGGAGTCTTCAGACTCTAGGAAGATTTGCAAGAATCGCTTTGGCGTGATCTTGCAGGGGGAAGAGTTAAGGATTTTGCACACATCGAGCACCTTTTGCCTCTCGGCTGGGGTTTCCATGACGAGTTTTGCCGACGAAGAAATGCCAGCCTTGTTCACTGAATCATAACCAACAACGGCAATCACTTTTTGTCAATGCCATTCCGGTTTGACATACTCGTCATCATCACAAGTGCAACGTGTGATGATGACAGTACAATCCTGTTATACGAGATGCAACTAGTAAGAGAGAGAGATCCCTTAGGTACAGAGAGATACATCAAAAATGCGAAACAGGAGGAGTATCTAGGAAGATCCATGAAGAATACTGAGTACCCACGCTGAAGGAGCGTGGGTGTTGGATCAAAATTGGTATCTTTGATAATTTATCAAGCAGCATCCTGGAGGCCCTAGGCCTTGATTGGAACACGCAAAGAAGGAGAAAATTCATGCCTTTCTCCTGGTCAAATCGGCGCGAATGAATTCCGCGGGGAAGATAGCAAAAAGTGGGAAGCAATATTCTTCCCTGCAAATTGCCTCCCGCTTCCACGCCAAATCTGGAGGATTGGGCGCAAGTCCCTCCTTCGGAGGCTCCGCTTCGCGGAGGGGCGCTTTGCGCCCGCCAAGGTCACCAGGCCCTCCGAATCGAGGGCTTGGGTTAAGTTAGCAGTGATGCAATGGTCGACTCAAGATCACCTTGTGGCGCTTTCGGATTGGCTTCTGCGAGATTCCATCGGTATGGCGCGATGCAACCTCGGCCGTGGTTAATTCAACATGGGGCTTGCTCGATGCAAACCCAGTCCTGGTGGATGCAACCTCGGTCTTGGGCGATGCAACCTCAGTCTTGGGCGATGCAACCTCGGTCTTGTCGATTCAATCTCGACTTTGTGACTTCGTCGATGCAATCTCAGTCAGAGAACCCGATGCAATCAATGGTCAGCCACAGCTTGGTGAAGCTGCTTTGTCTCTACCAAGTCAACCTGATCTTTGTTTCGCCACTTTCACTGTCCCTACCGGACTCAATTAAGCAGGAGGTAGCTAGGGCTGGGATAACGTGACCTCAAGAAACCTGAGTCCTTCCGCAAGTTGGATTTGCCCATGGGTGCCCAAACAGAAGCTCGTAAACGTATGTTGCCGTGTTTGTGATGTCAAGTCAAGCAACCAATCGGCCAAATCCATCCGGGGAAGAATTCAGATCGAATCTTTGTTTCTGGACCCCAATCATTACTCGTTCCTCCAAATGCCACACATCGTCTTGACTGGTATTTTCTCGACCAAACGCTTCGAATATTCGATTCCACCTGTGTGCCACATTCGAAGGCGTCAGCTCCCAGCACATCCCATCAGCTTTCTTTGCAGTGGACTCGCTTGAGATAGAGAAAGGAGACTGATGAGTGGTAATCCGGCCAGATTCGATGGTCACATTAGACGCAACCTCGCGGATGGATACGGGGCGAGAAAGAGGCAAGGAGGAGCAGGCCGTAGAGGGCCAGGAGACAATGAAGGGGAAGGAGAAGCAGCAGAGTAGCACAAATCTTTAATCGTATCCTACTGAGCACGCAGCGGATGAATACCTTAGAAGCTACCTTTTCCACTTTTCAGATCAAACCTGGACCACTTTGCATATCTCAAGAGACAGATATTCGATCAGTAGCCATGTGGGCATTTTTGGATTTTCTCTGCAGCTTGATTGATCATCCTGGGATGATCGACTTGCTGTTGGGCCGATCAAAAACTCCATGGACTGGATCCCAGAATGAAACTTGCAGGAGGTAAGAAGCTTGCTTCAATAAACTGTCACAGTCAAAGAATAAGGACCCGCTAAACGGTAATTCAACTAATGTACTGGAGCTCTCCAATTCACCTCGCACTAGGTCATTTGAAATTTGGCATTACTCCCGATCAGTTTTCAAAAAACTAACTTCTAGTCGGAAGCACGCAAGCTTCATGTACCCGTTTTCAGCGGTAATCTCAACCAAAATCCCCTCAACACTTGTCAGTATACAATTATCGATTCCTGGTGGCCACAGTTGTTAATCGCTGACCCTATGGATTCCTCGAATACCAATTAATCAGTCTAGGCTTGAACATGAAATGGGACGATCAGCCTTCCAAACAACAACTAGTCACAGCCCTCCTTCAGATCACCAAAACTATCCATCATCCCGAGCCACCTCAATCACTCTTCCCTCACCACCACCAGCAGCACTGGGAGCAGCAAGTAGTGGCTCTAGTTTGTTCAAACCTCATCCACCCCAGTCAAATTCCTTGGCTCAAACTTCCCTCTTCGGTGCACCCATCCAAACAGGTGATTCTTCTAAACCTAGCGAACCTCAGATCAGTCCATTATCCAACTCATAGTCTCAACCCTTGCCATTTAGTTTCCCTACTTTTCAGAGTACTCAGCCGACCTTTACCAATGAATCGGCATCAGTAGCTCTCCCTGCTCCACCCCAGGAGGCACAATCAAATCTACCTCCGACCTCCGCTCCCACGTTTTCATTTGCCGCCAAACGGTACACTTTGGAAGACCCGTCATCTCCTCCAATTTGTTCCATCGATCGAGCAATCACGCCTTCACATTTTATGAAGTCGGCCCCAATCGGGCACTCCCTCAAAAGTGTCATGCTCGAGATTGGTGTACAGACTGACAGCTTAGATGAGCTTCATGTAATGGCAACATTTGGTCGTGGCTCAGCATCTTGTGGCCCAGCTTGCTCTAGAGACAGTCAGGCATTGTCAATGAAGGTCAATAGACGAATTCAACCTTCTCTGCTCGGCAATAGTCCATCTTATGCGCATCAGCAAAGCGTGACTTTGCCCACGGAGTCACATGACTTTTTGAGGACCCGTGGCTATCTCAGTTCCATCATGACTACTACTGATCTCTATGACCCATCCCAGCCTCACCTACTCCGAAAACTCGTTGCATTCAGCATCCCAGTCATGATCATATCCAATCTCATCACCTATCTCTTCTCCTGCCAGAATCGATCACCTGAAACTCAGCCAACAACAGCAACATCCCTCACACCTTGACTCAAAAATCAATTCAAACTATTCAAACAAATCCCCATCGATCTCCCCCATCTCGTCACTGCTGCTGATTTACCGCAATCAACATCTCAAGCTAGTGGCTTCATTCCTGGAACCCTCAGGACCAGGTTCACAAAGGATCAACATCATTTTGAGGCAGCCGGTGCGGCCAAGGCTAAGCAGGCTCATGGTGGTGCGCGGCGTAAGTCTGTCGGCTCGAGTATTGCCCCTGCCGGCAAGCCTCAAAGCCAATCATTTGAACAGCAGTCAGTGTCCAGTCAGGCAGCACGCTGCCCTTCCCCCAGCGCCCACCTCGGCCGGAAAGTAGAATTTCTCCGCACCCAATTACTACGAAGTTATTCATAAAGATCAGAAGAAGGGCCTAGCCAACCAAATCCAAAATGCCATCGAGCCCATGCAGTCCGATGCCATTAACCTGATCTGTACTAGCCGTCCCAACTTGGTTCCCGTAAGTGACCCTTTAATGCACAACAATGCCGCTCTCAAACATTCAACTTTTTTCTTCTTCTTTTCTTTCATGCGACAATTTGCTAAATAGAAATGTTAAGATCTACCTGGTGGCTCACCATCCTTTACCATGCCAAACCGCTCGTCTCACAATTCACGCTGGTTGAGCTGAGCTCCAAAGGGGCCAAACTGACAGAAGGCCTGGTACAATTCGTGGAACGACAGAACACCAAAGCCATGTTAAACGTTAGCATTGTCTCACTCCTCACTGCCTTGATCCTCCCTTGTCTCGAGTCGCCGCGGAAGGCCATGGTGCGCGGGTCAAAAGCTACGATGTTGCCTTCACGGGCATGCTTCTCCCTAATACGACTCTCAAAACCAACCTCAAGCACATCAGACAGACATCCAAGGGCTACATACTCATTTCTGTCACCACCTACGCCCTGCCCGACGGCTTCAACGGTGAGTATTTTTAAGTCCACCACAACTCCTGATTTTATTCTCATTAATCCTTCTCCCTTGTTTTTTTTTTTTTTTTTTTTTTTTTTGGTTTGCGTGTGTAATTATTTTTGAGCCTGGGTTTTACAGCCACTGTCACTCGAAAGCCGATTACATGGAATCACTGTCCGGACCACCACACAATGATCGCCTAGTATCACCACTTTCCTCCGATCGAAACAAAACAAAACCAAAAAACTTGAGTGGTGAATTTGTCTTCTAAACACGTGTGTCCCCTCTTCTCGCCGCTTTTGCCTTGATTACCCTATCGCTCAATCAACAAATGAAACCTGCTACTTTTTTTATTCCAGGAATGGTCTCGGCTATCCTGAATCCCTTACCAATCCCTCCTATAAAGGCCAAATCTTTAAAGAGTAGGCTTGGTTTTACCCCCTCAGTTTGAATCTTCCCAAATCCATGTGGCTGCATAGCCAAAGTTAATGCCAAGTATGACATGTGGCAGAAGGGAGTCCTGGTCCGGTTCGGGTCTAAACTGGGATCAATGATGCGTGAAACGCATGGTGCGATCACCAAATCCCGACACGACCTAGAACATGACTCCATTGAAACTTCCTCGACTGCTCAAGCGGTTTCCTTGGAACCCCCACGGTTACATTGAATGTTACCGTGCCTACAACTCTCATGATGAATGGAGAAGCCGCTCCCTGCACCTCTCTTGGCGCTCAAGAACGATCATCGGCTCCCTTATTGCAATATTTAGCCGGAGATATTGGAGCACCCTATCAAGGACTACGATCACACTTCGAGTTTCATGATTTCATCACGAATTTATTTTTCTCGGAACAATTCAGAAACTTACCCCCCTCAGTTGTCAGCTTCCCATCTTCCAAAATCAAAGATCTTACTGGTCAGTCTTCTAAATCGCTGATCCTCACGTTGGCCCAACAGCATCTGCAACAAATCGTTCTTTGTTTCCACCCACCAATCTTAGCCCAAATTGGCCCTCTCGGAAACCGTCTGGTCATCAACATGGTGGTCTCGCTCAGGTTGGAGCCAAATCTGCCACGCCTGCAGCCTTCACTGGTATTGGCATCAGCGCAGCCATGGTCTCAGCAGTCAATAGTACGATTTCTACTCTTGTCGCTGGGAATCTGGTATACAGCAATACGCCTTCCTCGAATAACCTCGGTGGTCTCAATGCTGCCGCTGACTGGACAGCTCTAGAAAGCTGGGCTGTCAATCCCATGGATGGCGAAGACTCTGCCAATACGGATACTGACGAGTCTGAGCAGGAGGAGGATGGACTGGTTGTCTCCGATTTTATCCTCCGCGCCCAGACAGTCATGACAAACCGTCCAAGAGAAATACCCGGAGAGTGTGTTCACGTTGATTGGCGGATTCATATTTCTTCGGTTTATCAACCCGGCCATCGTCTCGCCAGAAGTCATTGACTTGGATCTTCCCAATGACACGAGGGAAATCCGCAGAAGTCTTGTCATGATCACAAAGGTCCTGCAGGCCCTATCAAATAATATTCGGTTTAGTGCGCGCGACCCCACTATGAAACCTCTCAATCCATTCATGACTAAGAATATTTATCCAATGACAGGTTTTTGAAGGACATCTCAGTCAGTCCTCTCTATATGCATATTTTGGACCATTTTTTTTTCTTTTGTGAAGTTCCAATGGTGATCATTCTTCTGAGTTACTGCAGTCGATTGACGAGCACGGGGCGGGAGAAGAATCGCTGGAACTGAATGATGAGCTGGCACCAGTGCCGTTAGATGCGTCGGACCGATCCGCGTTGCATCGGTTCCTGTATGAGAACATGGACAAGCTCGGGGCAGAGCTGCGGAGCACGCGGACGACAGAGTTCAAGCACTGGCACGACGGCACCAAGCGGCTGACACCCACGCTCAGCCAGGAGCTCTGGGACGAGCTCCACCAGACCCTGCTCAATATCGGTCCGCCCGGCGCCGCAGACCCCGACCTCCCCATGTCCCAGTTGGACGGCCCCGAGTATCATACCTTCCTCGCCAAGTTCGAACTCAACCGTGCACCCAATCCTAGGATCTGGCAGACCCTATTCTTTGAGGCTCCGAGATCTAGAGTACTTTCTTTCTTTCTAACAAAAATAAAAAATATGCTTTGTTTGTCTGACCCTTCCTCACTTGCCTTTGTCTAGTTACAAACTATGCCCACTTTCATCTTTTTGACCAGTCGTCTCAAGGCTGAAATGTGCGACCTCGAGTCTTTCTATCTCTACATCCTACAGGTACATCTCTTCCGACAAGAACACACTGATTGGGTTTTCTTTGGCTGATGATAATCATGACATTTTCAGGCGGTCGAAGCAATCGACGGTCCCTTCTCTCTATTCCTGGATTGCACCGGGTTCTCATTTACCAATGAGATCTCATTGCCATGGTTCTGACAACTGGTTGAATGCTCACCCCCGATCCCTTCCCTCCACCTCTCTCAAATTTGGGTCTATAACGCTAACGCCATCTTTTGGCGGTATATTCGGAAACTTGGCGCTGGTCAGTCTAATTCTGAGTCGTGGCATTTCATATCAGAATTCTGACTTTGAATTTTATTTTATTTTTTTGTCTCCTTATATAGCTGAGAAGCAGGACAGACGATGGACTAATCTCGTCCGGGCTGTCAGCACCTTGGACGAGTTGGCTATCTGCTTGCCTAACTATGAACAGGTCCTTCCCGCAAGCTCCTGTAAGTAGATTCATTGGCCCTCTTCTTTTTTGTCCACAATTCGAAAAAAAAAATTATTCATGGGGCGGGGGTTTCGATTGGGAGAGGCCTGTTGTGCGGATGAAGGTTGAGTCAAGTCAGCTGATAGATCCGGCAAGGATATTGTGTGATGGAAGGAAGTGCTGACATTCTCGGGATGATCAGGAAGATCGGAATGATCAGAAAGAGTGAACTGGTTAAGAGCACGATTTAATTAATTGAATAATTTCGAGTGGATTGGGTTTTATATGAGCTGATCGCCCCCGAAGAGACTCCCCGGGGGGTAAGCACTCCTCACGTGACACAGACACACACCCACCGGCGATTTCCCTCTTTGTCAGTCAACTGTCCAGCCCACAGAAAAATGTGAGCACAACCAACCAACTCATCAGATTCAGTACAACCCATCCATCAAGACATCCAACACAACAACTGATCCACCACCACCGCCTCCATGGACACATCATTCAAAATATTCATCATCCTGGTAGTCATCCTTTTCATATCATGGATAGCCTTTCTTAGTAAACATTTCCCTTCTCTATTACCCTCTTCAGGAAAATCCTAAAAAAAATCATCTCCAGTGGATCGTGCTAGACTCTTACGACTGTCTCTTCTTTTTTTTTTAAAAAAAAAAAAAAAACTGCAGAGTGTGTTGAGATCTTGCCCATTTGGATAATGCTGGACTACAAACCCAAACAGGCTAATTATACGGCTCTCAAGGAAGGTAAAACGATTGAATAGATGAATTCCTTTCATTTCGAGGGCTCCGATATGCTTTTAAGATATGCCACATTGACGGGAGTGAGTGGGTATTTCTGCCAGATGAGAAATGAGCAAACATGTTGATTTCAGTGTCAATATTATAGATCTCACGGGCTAGTAAGATAGGACAATTGTTACAAGAGATCTGGTCACCGGATGTGAAAGCAAATCAGCTAGCGGATGTGATATCAGCGATCGCGCCGCGGTGCGATTGGTAGTGAATCTCGGGATGAGGATCACGGATCTGGCCCTCCTACCGATAGAGGAGATGAAGAAGCAAGAAGGGCACCTGAGTGGCGGGATCTGCAAACGAACGAGCTCGTTTGCGAAG